>LR738559.1:982500-1072500 GCA_902685375.1 Neostethus bicornis
ACTACGTCTTCATGATATGTGCACCTGTGTCTTGTCTTCCTCTTTCTTATTTAAACCCTGGTATCCATCACTCTGGTGTTCTGCTCTCCAGCTGCAGACTTCCACATCTGATCCGTCAGCCTCGTGTTTACCCTTCATTGGCTCCTCTGTATGGTAATGCCAAGCCAGCCCAGGTTGGCATCCATGCTACACATGCCTATCTTTCTTCTCTAATCTCTGATTAACTGCAATAGACTGGTTAAAACTGGCATCTATACCATCATGAATGAATACCATTTGCATAAAAATCAAACAAACATTTGAACATCTTGAGTCCAAGTGGAGGAGTTTAAATATGTCAGGGTTTTGTTCACAGTGGGAGAGGGATGGAGCAGATCAGCAGACGGATCAGTGCAGCGTCCACAATAATCAGGACATTGTAATGATTCGTTGTGGTGAAGAAAGAGCTGAGCCGAAAAACAAAGCTCTGGATTTACAAGTCGATCTATGTTCTTCCCCTCACCATGGTAACCAGGATCTTCGGTTACCATGGTGAGGGGAGAGGGTGGCCGCGTGGTTAGAGCGTTCGCCCGCGGACCGGAAGGTCGCGGGTTCGCGTCCCACGGAGAGCACGTCTAGGGTCCTTGGAGAAGACACCTAACCCCCGCTTCTCCCACCATTGGCGCCGTTGAAGGGCAGCCTGCTGCGGTGTAAGGAGTGCAGCAAACAAATTTCCCCGGTGAGGGATGAATAGAGTAATTCATTTCATTTTTCATTACCCTCACCATGGTAACCAGGATCTACGTTCCTACCCTCACCATGGTAACCAGGATCTACGTTCCTACCCTCACCATGGTAACCAGGATCTACGTTCCTACCCTCACCATGGTAACCAGGATCTACGTTCCTACCCTCACCATGGTAACCAGGATCTACGTTCCTACCATCACCATGGTAACCAGGATCTACTTTCCCACCCACCCTCACCATGGTAACCAGAATCTACGTTCCTACCATCACCATGGTAACCAGGATCTATGTTCTCACCCTAAACCATGGTAACCAGGATCTACGTTCCCACCCACCCTCACCATGGTAACCAGAATCTACGTTCCTACCATCACCATGGTAACCAGGATCTATGTTCCTACCCTAACCATGGTAACCAGGATCTACGTTCCTATCCTCACCATGGTAACCAGGATCTACGTTCCTACCCTCACCATGGTAACCAAGATCTACGTTCCTACCTTCACCATGGTAACCAGGATCTACGTTCCTACCCTCACCATGGTAACCAAGATCTACGTTCCTACCTTCACCATGGTAACCAGGATCTACGTTCCTACCCTCACCATGGTAACCAAGATCTACGTTCCTACCCTCACCATGGTAACCAGGATCTACGTTCCTACCCTCACCATGGTAACCAGGATCTACGTTCCTGCCCTCCCGGTGGGACGAACACCTCGCCAGAGAGGCAGGCATTCTTTTCATCAGGTTTTATTTTGAAGGGAAGTGTTTTAATTTTCCGGGTATTTTGATAAACTTTTCAGAAACAGATCCAGATTTATCCAGAATGACTTTAACCAAACACTGATCAAAATAAATGTCCTGATGATGGATGCATGAGGATCCTCAGAGCTTCTGTTTTATGTTCCTATAAGAATATTTAAATTTAATCTATAGAGGAATTCAAATGAATGAGTCTTTGACAGAAGAATAAACTGATTGAAGGATTATTTTTTTTAAAGAGGTTTTAAAGTTGCACAAGTTGTACTAAACAAATAATCAATGTGTGGTTTAAAGTTGGGATCAGAGTCCAAACAGAGACCAACATTCCCAAAATGGATCCCTGGCTAAATCCAAGGAGAATTTCACAGTTTGCATTGAGAATTAATGTTAAAAATAACGGTATTTTCTGCATAATTATTTACAGAAGGATTGTTAATAAAAATAAACTTTTAATCTGTCACTTCAAACATTTTTTTTTATTTTTGATTATTTTGAATTACTCTATTCATCCCTCACCGGGGAAATTTGTTTGCTGCACTCCTTACACCGCAGCAGGCTGCCCTTCAACGGCGCCAATGGTGGGAGAAGCGGGGGTTAGGTGTCTTCTCCAAGGACCCTAGACGTGCTCTCCGTGGGACGCGAACCCGCGACCTTTCGGTCCGCGGGCGAACGCTCTAACCACGCGGCCACCGTCTCCAAACATGAAGAGATAATGAAAATAAACCTCTTTATACAAAATTTATACACATTTATTTGACTTTTTACCAACAAAAAACAGTCTCATTGTTCACAAGGGATGAATAAAGTACGTTAAAAAAATAAATAAACAAAATTAAATTAACCGTCGCAAGTTTATGACCAAACCCAGAAGTGGGTCTAAAAACTACAGAAACATCCCGTCGCATGTTGATGACGTATTCCGGAAGTGAGTGTTTAAAAAACTACAGCAGCGAGCAGCAGCGACTGTTCTGTGGTCTGAAGGATTGATGGAAACTTTCTTTAATTAACCTTCTGACTTTACGGTGACTGTGACTCTCTAACCATCTGAATCTACGACCCGGTGTGAAGAGGAACGAGGATTTAATCCTGGAATGAATGTAAACAAAGCGCAGGTTAGAAAAAGTTTCAGACTAGCTGATGATGCTAAGCTAACCAAGCTACCTGAGGTCACAACAAGATAATTAATATTTAATTAATCTGACGTTAAAAAAGTCACAAACATCTGAACGTTTTAGTATGTCAACAAACAACATACATAGATTAATATTAATGTAAACAAACAATAATAACTCAGTCATTAATGTTTGGATTCTCATATATTTAATTATAATTTTAATAAAACAACATAAATACCCGGATATAAACTCATTAAATCCATTTAAAACGATTTGACTTTAACATGTTGATAAAGTCAGAATCAGAGGAGTGAGGTTACAGAGAGAAAGATGGTGGAGATCCTGGTTACCATGGTGAGGGTAGGAATGTAGATCCTGGTTACCATGGTGAGGGTAGGAATGTAGATCCTGGTTACCATGGTGAGGGTAGGAATGTAGATCCTGGTTACCATGGTGAGGATAGGAACGTAGATCCTCATTACCAGGGTGAGGGTAGGAACGTAGATCCTCATTACCAGGGTGAGGGTAGGAACGTAGATCCTGGTTACCATGGTGAGGGTAGGAACGTAGATCCTGGTTACCATGGTGAGGGTAGGAACGTAGATCCTGGTTACCATGGTGAGGGTAGGAATGTAGATCCTGGTTACCATGAGGAGGGTAGGAACGTAGATCCTGGTTACCATGGTGAGGGTAGGAATGTAGATCCTGGTTACCATGGTGAGGGTTGGAACGTAGATCCTGGTTACCATGGTGAGCGTAGGAACGTAGATCCTGGTTACCATGGTGAGGGTAGGAACGTAGATCCTGGTTACCATGGTGAGGGTAGGAATGTAGATCCTGGTTACCATGGTGAGGGTAGGAATGTAGATCCTGGTTACCATGGTGAGGGTAGGAACATAGATCCTGGTTACCATGGTGAGGTTAAGAACGTAGATCCTGGTTACCATGGTGAGGGTAGGAACGTAGATCCTGGTTACCATGGTGAGGGTAGGAACGTAGATCCTGGTTACCATGGTGAGGGTAGGAACGTAGATCTGGTTACCATGGTGAGGGTAGGAACGTAGATCCTGGTTACCATGGTGAGGGTAGGAACGTAGATCCTGGTTACCATGAGGAGGGTAGGAACGTAGATCCTGGTTACCATGGTGAGGGTAGGAACGTAGATCCTGGTTACCATGGTGAGGGTAGGAACGTAGATCCTGGTTACCATGGTGAGGGTAGGAACGTAGATCCTGGTTACCATGGTGAGGGTAGGAACGTAGATCCTGGTTACCATGGTGAGGGTAGGAATGTAGATCCTGGTTACCATGGTGAGGATAGGAACGTAGATCCAGGTTACCATGGTGAGGGTAGGAACGTAGATCCTGGTTACCATGGTGAGGGTAGGAACGTAGATCCTCATTACCAGGGTGAGGGTAGGAACGTAGATCCTCATTACCAGGGTGAGGGTAGGAACGTAGATCCTGGTTACCATGGTGAGGGTAGGAACGTAGATCCTGGTTACCATGGTGAGGGTAGGAACGTAGATCCTGGTTACCATGGTGAGGGTAGGAATGTAGATCCTGGTTACCATGAGGAGGGTAGGAACGTAGATCCTGGTTACCATGGTGAGGGTAGGAATGTAGATCCTGGTTACCATGGTGAGGGTTGGAACGTAGATCCTGGTTACCATGGTGAGCGTAGGAACGTAGATCCTGGTTACCATGGTGAGGGTAGGAACGTAGATCCTGGTTACCATGGTGAGGGTAGGAATGTAGATCCTGGTTACCGTGGTGAGGGTAGGAATGTAGATCCTGGTTACCATGGTGAGGGTAGGAACATAGATCCTGGTTACCATGGTGAGGTTAAGAACGTAGATCCTGGTTACCATGGTGAGGGTAGGAATGTAGATCGACTTCTAAGTCCAGAGCTTTGCTTTTTGAAATTATCCGTTTTTGAAAGTTCATTCTGGATGTTTAGACTTTTTAAAACGGTAGAATTTTCTTCTACAAACAGACGGTTTTATTATGAAGTGGAATTGTTTCTTATCCAAGACAGATGTGCCCAGCTGTGTGTTTGTGTGTCCTTTCAGCAGGACTGAAGGTGCCATGCCAGTTCCAGTGATGGTCGACCACCAGAAACGCTTCAAGGCTGCAGTGGACGTCATCCACAACCTGCCTAAACATGGTGCGTGGCAGCTGCTTGTTCTGATAAATCTTGGTTCTGATAAATCTTGGTTCCTTTCGGACCACACGGTAAAGTAACAGTTACCTTGGTTACCGTTTAGGTTCTTATCGGCCCTCTTATGAGGTGATGCTCCGATTCTACGGTCTGTACAAGCAGGCGGTGTGTGGACCCTGCACGCTGGCTCGACCTGGGTTCTGGGACCCGGTAGGACGATATAAATGGTACGTACTGTATGCCAACACGGGTCGTCATTAGCAGCAAAGCTTTTTTTAGCAGGAAACAGGTGTTCATTTAAAATGTTCATCGTATTGTCTTCGTTACCATGGCTGCGCAGCAGCGACACCTCATCGATGTTTGAGTATTTTCAGGAACCATCGGCTCATTTGACGGTCATCACATTTTTGCACGGTCCATATATGGAGTTCTAGAGGTGTGGTTGGGACGGGATGGTTTTCAAACTCGATTACACCTGAGATTTATCACAGGTTCTGTTCCGTTGTCTTCCACTTATTTGGGGCAACAGCCTCAGACGGGAAACCCAGGCTACCCTCACGCCGACTGCATCCTCCAGCTCGATGGACTAGTACTTTTTTAATTTGCCAATGGTTCCTATCTGGTGCGGACTGGACGTGACGTCTGTGATGCACCTGAACGGTCATTTTCATTCAGAAAACAGAGTAAAAACAAACTTTTCTTGAATAAACTTTCTAAACACTGTCTTTAAATCTGGGGAATCGTTACCAACACGGACCGTAAAGCAGGTACAGAACTACAAACATGGAGGACGGAGGCTTGTGTTTATGGCATCCCGTTATCTCTGCTCTCTGATTGGCCGAGCGTTTTCTGATGGCTGCTATCCCTGACAAAGATGAAACTTATCAGAGGCCCTACATGGTGCCAGGGTTGCTAAATGAGAGGAGTAGTATGGATGGTCATCTTTTGCTGGCAGGATAGATGATGGGTACTGTATGGTTTTCACTGGTGGTCTGTCTGTGTGTGTGTTAGGGATGCATGGAGCCGCCTAGGAGACATGAGCCAGGACACGGCCATGGCAGCGTACGTGGAAGAGATGAAGAAAGTCGCCCAGGAGGTAAACCATTTAAATTGAAATGTGTTTTTTTTTTAATGTGCCACCTGTAAAAAAGAAGCATCTCTCTGCAGGTTATTGATACCATGCCCATCAATGAGACCACCGCCTCGTTCTTCCACCACTTCCAGCCTCTCTACTCGGTGATCGATGACATGCCGCGCCCTCCTCCATCTCTGCTCGCGCTCACAGGTCAGCGGGTAACACAGAGACCAAGTATAAGACTCATCTAGTATTGTCAAAAATATCAAGATGGTTGATCCTGAAACGATACTGATATACCACGATACCATGGTGATACCATGAAGCAGCGATACAAGCTACACTTTTTCCGGCCTCCTTCAAACATGAGTGGAATTGAAATGCTTTCGTTCTGTCGTCTTCCGCTTATTCGCGGCCGGGTTGTCGGGGTAACAGCCTCAGACAGGAAGCCCAGACTCTTCTCACCCCGGCTGCATCCTTCATCTCACCCAGGAGGATCCTGAGGTGTTCCCTGTCCAGCTGTGAGACATAGTCTCTCCAGCAGGTTCGGGGTCTGCCTCTTGGTCTCCTCCTGGTAGGACGGAACACCTCATCAGCGAGGCAGGCATCTTAACCAGATGCCTGAACCATCCCATCTGGCTTCTCTCGACCCGGAGGAGGAGTGGCTCTACTCCAAGCTCCTCCCAGATGGCAGAGCTCCTCCCACTATCACTGAATCAGAGCCCAGCCACCCTGCAGAGGAAGATCATTTTGATCGTTCTTTCGGTCACCACCCACAGCTCGTTACCATGGATACGGGTAGGACCAAAATCGAATGCTTTTCTTTTCGGCTGAACTTTATTTTCACCACAATTTTTTTCGGCCGAGGTTTGTTCCGTTCCGTCATCTTCCGCTTGTTCCGGGGCCGGGTCGCAGGGGAAACAGAATTCTGTTTTAAAATCAATGTACTTTTTTTAATACCTAGAATTTGAGAAGGTTTTAAACTTGAAACATCAGACTGTCTCTGTCACTCTGTGAGAACAGTCTGACTTCACATCGATATGTTTGACTGGAACCAGACATTTTTTGTTGTTACTCATTGCCGCATCGTGGTTGGAAATGGATGTGACGCTCTGAATACACCCCAACAGTTTGCATAGATTAAAATTTATGTGTCCGTTAGCTCCAAGCAGTCCAAGAGAGAGCTCCAAACAGGTTCTGAACAGCTGCTAGGTGGTGATGAGTTGAGCTGGAACAGCAGTATTAGTAGAATACAAGACGGTTGGTTCTGCGCTGGGTGGAATGTGTGTTACCGTGGTGACCAGGTTTTTCATCCCCAGTGACTCCTAATAAGATGTTAAACTGTCTCTAAAAGCTCCACATGTTGACCCTTCACCAGCAGTCCACCATCTTTAGTTCAGACAGGAATCACTGATGAAGATCCTGTCTTCATTCCTTCTGAACGTCTCCACATGTTGATCCTTCACCAGCAGTCCTCCATCTTTAGTTCAGACAGGAATCACTGATGAAGATCCTGTCTTCATTCCTTCTGAACATCTCCACATGTTGATCCTTCACCAGCAGTCCTCCATCTTTAGTTCAGACAAGAATCACTGATGAAGATCCTGTCTTCATTCCTTCTGAACATCTCCACATGTTGATCCTTCACCAGCAGTCCTCCATCTTTAGTTCAGACAGGAATCACTGATGAAGATCCTGTCTTCATTCCTTCTGAACATCTCCACATGTTGATCCTTCACCAGCAGTCCTCCATCTTTAGTTCAGACAGGAATCACTGATGAAGATCCTGTCTTCATTCCTTCTGGACATCTCCACACGTCCATGAAGACTCCATGAAGGAGCTGTTTTTATTTGTTTATGTAACATATGTATAAAGAGGTGAAGAGTCTCACACAGTGTTTGTTTCTGCAGGTCTGGAAATCCATCAGAAGGCTGACCAATCAGAGAAGAAAGATGAGGAACATGAGGGGTTCATGGATGGTCCAGATACAGTCCTGTACCCACAGGAAGTTGTGGACATGATTGCCAGTAGCTTCCATAAAGGTACTGATTCCACTGGTCACACTGTGTCTTTCTGTATTTAAGGCTGTTAAAAAATAAATACATTAAATTAACTTGGTGAGAAGTAATCGGACAAAGAGGGAGGTCTACAGTGAATGGTCTGGTTGAAAACTTTTCATTTACAAGGGTCATCATAAGGGGCATAGAATAGAAGCTGGTGTAGTGACTGGGGGTTACGCTGTGCATCCACCAGATAGAGCTACGTTCCTACCCTCACCATGGTAACCAGGATCTACGTTCCTACCCTCACCATGGTAACCAGGATCTACGTTCCTACTCTCACCATGGTAACCAGGATCTACGTTCCTACCCTCACCATGGTAACCAGGATCTACGTTCCTACCTTCACCATGGTAACCAGGATCTACGTTCCTACCTTCACCATGGTAACCAGGATCTATGTTCCTACCTTCACCATGGTAACCAGGATCTACGTTCCTACCCTCACCATGGTAACCAGGATCTACGTTCCTACCTTCACCATGGTAACCAGGATCTACGTTCCTACCTTCACCATGGTAACCAGGATCTACGTTCCTACCCTCACCATGGTAACCAGGATCTATGTTCCTACCTTCACCATGGTAACCAGGATCTACGTTCCTACCCTCACCATGGTAACCAGGATCTACGTTCCTACCCTCACCGTGGAAACCAGGATCTACGTTCCTACCCTCACCGTGGTAACCAGGATCTACGTTCCTACCCTCACCATGGTAACCAGGATCTACGTTCCTATCCTCACCGTGGAAACCAGGATCTACGTTCCTACCCTCACCGTGGTAACCAGGATCTACGTTCCTACCCTCACCATGGTAACCAGGATCTACATTCCTACCGTCACCATGGTAACCAGGATCTACGTTCCTACCCTCACCATGGTAACCAGGATCTACGTTCCTACCCTCACCATGGTAACCAGGATCTACGTTCGTACCACAGTTCCTACCTCAGACTCTGGACCTGCTGAAGAGACTATGTCTCACAGCTGGACAGGGAACAACTCAGGATCCTTCTGGGTGAGCTGTAGTATGCAGCTGGGGTGAGAGAAGCCTGAGTTTCTCGTCTGAGACGCGCGTCGCCCTCATAAAAGTGGAAGACAACAGAACAGAAATGAACCAATATCGATCCATATGTAAGACGCATCGGATTCTCAAACAGTGTCTGTTTTTTTACCAAATAAAGACTTTTTGGTTCACCAGGTCTCCACTGGTCAGGCTCTAGTAAAATGTCGGGTCATATTTTTTTTTTATCTCTTTAGTTTGTATTGATTCTGTTACTTTAATTTTAAATATATTTATTGTAATGGTAAATGAGACTCTTACTTTGAAAACCACTCCTGTATAAATTCAGTTCACAAATGTGATGCGTTGGCGTTGCTAAGCAATTTGAAAGTTTTTCTTTAACTATCCAAACAAGCTGATTGGATCATTTTATTCAAACGTCTCACACATGAAGGAAAATTAAAAAAACAACCTCCTGATGAGCCACCCGATTCCTTCTAAATTTAAATGGACCAGAGTTTAAAAAAATGCAATCATTTTGGTGAGTAATCTGCAACATGTTAGCTGTGTGAAAACTTAAAAAAAAAGGCCTAAAGACTCTTGTTTTTAATTCTGATTGGATGTTTTTTTTTATTTGAAATGCAAGTTTTGTTTTTTAATTCTTTTTATTGCTTTTACTTTAACTAGTTTTAGATGAAGCGCTCTTGGGTTTTATTTTGAAATGTAAAGCAACAAAAAATGCAGTTTTTGTAAATCCAACTTTAACTGCTGGATTTGCTAAAATGTTATTTATTTTACACATTGATCTACGTTCCTACCCTCACCATGGTAACCAGGACTTACTTTCCTACCATCACCATGGTAACCAGGATCTATGTTCCTACCCTCACCATGGTAACCAGGACTTACTTTCCTACCATCACCATGGTAACCAGGATCTATGTTCCTACCCTCACCATGGTAACCAGGACCTACTTTCCTACCATCACCATGGTAACCAGGATCTACGTTCCTACCCTCACCATGGTAACCAGGATCTACGTTCCTACCCTCACCATGGTAACCAGGATCTACGTTCCTACCCTCACCATGGTAACCAGGATCAACGTTCCTACCTTCACCATGGTAACCAGAATCTACTTTCCTACCCTCACCATGTTAACCAGGATCTACGTTCCTACCCTCACCATGGTAACCAGGATCAACGTTCCTACCCTCACCATGGTAACCAGGATCTACGTTCCTACCCTCACCATGGTAACCAGGATCTACGTTCCTACCCTCACCATGGTAACCAGGATCTATGTTCCTACCCTCACCATGGTAACCAGGATCTACGTTCCTACCCTCACCATGATAACCAGGATCTATGTTCCTACCCTCACCATGGTAACCAGGATCTACGTTCCTACCCTCACCATGATAACCAGGATCTATGTTCCTACCCTCACCATGGTAACCAGGATCTATGTTCCTACCCTCACCATGGTAACCAGGATCGCCTGGGTGAGAGAAGCCTGGGCTTCCCGCCTGAAACTGCTGCCCCCACAACCAGACAACGAAACGGAAAGTTATTAGACACTTTACTGAAGTCTGTTTAATTAATTCGATGGACATAAGACATTAAAGACAGAACAATTCTCTGTAATGCCTCTTTCGTCCAGTAGTTATGGGGTTTTAGGGTTAGGGGTGATGGGAACGTGTTTGAGGACTTGAGTCCTGTATGTTTCAGACTGAATAAGCTTGAATCCTTGACGACCACTGTGTCCTCTTCTTCTCCCGTTTAGAGGGTGGTTTATCAGAAGTTCCAGTTTTAACCAGCGACTCAGAGACGGAGATTTTCTGTGACTCGGTGGACTCAGTGGATCAGCTCAGCTACGTGAAGGTACAACCTGATCCTTCAGAACTCTACTCCTCTTGTATCTTTAAAAACCTGCCCTAATAAACCGTGCTCTGGTCTCTCTGATGATTACAGATTCCTGTCGTCAAGTCCAACGGTTTCCATCGCGACCCGATCTCTCAGGATCCACCTGAAGCTTTAAGCTGCCAGCTGGTCGTGGGACTAGAGGGCAGGCAGGTGGGAGGTGGTCAGGGAGGAGAAGGAGGCGAGGACAGGAGGGCTCATGGTCCAACCAGGAGGAGTCAGGACATGAGGAGAGACTCACATGGCTGGAGAGAACGTAAGCTGCTGCAGGACAGAACATAAAAAAATCCCATCAGTACGTTTTATATATGGATCAGTATTGGAGATTTTTGGAGACGTGGAGGATCTAGTCCTCTTTCCTGGTGGTTCCAAACCCAGCATCCTTCTTCTGATGTACTCTCTCTCTCTCCTCTGCACATGTCCAAACCATCTCAGTCTGACCTCTCTGACTTTAAAACCTCTAACATGTGCTGTTCCTCTGATCCTGTCCATCCTGGTCACTCCCAGAGAGATCCTCAGCATCTTCATCTCTGTTACAAACATCTCTGTTTCCTGTCTTTTCCTCAGTGACACTGTCTCTAGACCAATCAGCATGGCCGCTCTCACCACACTGTCTCTAGACCAATCAGCATGGCCGCTCTCACCACACTGTCTCTAGACCAATCAGCATGGCCGCTCTCACCACACTGTCTCTAGACCAATCAGCATGGCCGCTCTCACCACACTGTCTCTAGACCAATCAGCATGGCCGCTCTCACCACACTGTCTCTAGACCAATCAGCATGGCCGCTCTCACCACACTGTCTCTAGACCAATCAGCATGGCCGCTCTCACCACACTGTCTCTAGACCAATCAGCATGGCCGCTCTCACCACACTGTCTCTAGACCAATCAGCATGGCTGCTCTCACCACACTGTCTCTAGACCAATCAGCATGGCCGCTCTCACCACACTGTCTCTAGACCAATCAGGATGGCCGCTCTCACCACGGTTTTAGGTGATACTCTTCTATCACACTTGATACTTTTCGGTAGATCTCGGGACTAAAAAGGTCGGGCTCCTCTGGGCCAGAGGGTCAGAATGTTCAAAGTCAAAGACACTGAGTTGAAAACAATGACTTCATTTCCTTATAATTTTTTCTAAACACCTGGCGGTCGACTTGTAATCAGTTCACGGGCTACCAGAAGACCACGATCGACTGGTCGAGCACCTCTGTACTGTTGGTTCTAACGACTAGCTGGTTATGGATCCATTCTGTTTACATGCTCGACCAGCTGCTGGCTCTCGGAGCCTCATCCGTCGTGTCTGGAGGAGTTGGTTCAGTCCTGAGGGAGCTGAGGAGAAGGAGACGGTCTAGAGGAGGTGCTTCCTGTGTTTTTACGGTTGCCA
This sequence comes from Neostethus bicornis, assembly GCA_902685375.1. Taxonomy (NCBI): domain Eukaryota; kingdom Metazoa; phylum Chordata; class Actinopteri; order Atheriniformes; family Phallostethidae; genus Neostethus; species Neostethus bicornis. The sequence goes on from LR738559.1 coordinate 994,723, forward strand.
TGGAAAGGTCCGGTTGCTCACTTGAGGAACTGGAGGCGCTCACTCAGACCCAGTGAAATACAGAGAGACCAGTTTGGTGTTCTTTACTGCGTGGCTTTGTGGATCCATTCCAGACTCCAGATTTTGGGTTGCCAGGTTGGACACTGTGCGACCGGACTGGGACGCCGGTGGATAAGGACGAGGGAGCATCGAGGTGTTGAAGTATTTTCAATTTAATTCAAATAAACGATCCACACGTCGTTATTAGAAGCTGAAGGAAACATGAAAACTCAGACGGTTAAAAAGCAGTGATGTCTCACTCTGACTTTTTTTGCCAAACATTAAATTTTTTTATAATTGGATTGAACTATTTATTTCAGGTGGAGTTCCACAAGGAAGTCCAAGGCAGGGCCCCCCTGGGAGCGGTGGGGGAGCCGGACGAGGTGGAGGAGACGGCTCAGAGGGCGTTGTAGGTAGGCCGTCAGACGCCCAGCTCCAGCAGCACATCATCATGGCTCTACGGAGGCTCAGAGAGGACATGAGGAGCGTGATGGAGCGTCTGGAGGTGGTGGAGAGCCTCACTGCTACACATGTAAGTCAGAATGATGATGGAGAGGTTGATCCGGGAGGTTCTGACGTCTGACTGTGTGACAGGTTCACGGTTCAGGGTGGAGGTCGTGTCTACACTGTGCTGCTTCGCCACAGGTGAGACTGATGCCAAACATGGTACCCACAAAATATCAAACTAACAGACTTTCTGGAACGCTCAGACAAAACAACCAATGAGCAGATGTCTAAAATATGACGCATTTGACCTAGCCACGCCCACCTCCCTCCTCACCACCCGCCCGCCCTCCTCACCCACCTCCACTCCGGCCTTACACCCTCACAAACTGGCTTTCAACGTCCGATATACAGGCTGGTTCGCTGCTCTGCGTCTTTTTTATTTTCTTGCTTGAAACACGCTTTTTGTAGCTACGCACGGGTTTACGCCTGCCTTCCCCCTCCCACTCAGAGATGGGCGGAGGAATAGCGGCTCAGTGAGAGCAGAGGGCGGAGCTTGTACTTTCTCAGGACGGGCGGGGGGATGAGCGATACCCGGCCTTTCATAGTTCCGGGTCTGTGACTGCGCTCCACCAAATCAATATATTTTCATAACTATGGTGTAATGCATGTTGTAAACGTGTGTGTGTGCAGAGGATACAATGTGAAGAGTTATTTTGCATGAAATGGGCCCTTTAAACATTGAGGCATGTCGTTTTGGTTTCAACCAATCAGAGCTCGTTTGTAGTCTGGTTCATCTCTCATCACAATGAATCAAACATGGACGGTGTCGCATGGTTGATCTTGTTTTTCAGCTAAAGAACTACAAACATGGAGGACGGGCGCTCGTGTTCATGTCACGCTGTTATCTCTGTTCTCTGATTGGGTAAAACGTTTCCCCATCGTAAGATTACACCGGCAATCCCTGACCTAGAGTAAAATTATACCGAACTTTTTCATGCAGCTTTGATTCCAAATCAAGTCAGAAGAGACACTTTCTGTGTTTTTTTGGAGGTCTAAACTAAAGATGATGAACACAATAACGACACAGACCCCATCTCTTTGTCACCCTACAGGAGAAGCCATGGTGGCCCCTGGAGGGTTCCGCTCCCACCGTCCTGCTGCTGATTCTGTGGCCCTTTGTGGCCCAAGGTGTGGTGTACCTGCTGAAGAAAGCCCACCAGAGGGGCCGCTCCTGAGATCCTGATCAAGCTGAGATTTAAATATGTTTAATAAAACTTAGAGTGGAGTTCAAAGTTAAACTAGAAAAAGCACCTTCTGTGTTCCTGTAAATAAGAGGAAGGACTGAAGGAGACACGCTGTGTGTGTGTGTGTGTGTGCGTGTGTGTGTGTGTGTGTGTCTGTCTCATCATGTGACTGATTGAAACTGAAGCACAAGTTCAAATTAAAGCGAAAATTTTAAAATCTATAAAAGATTTTCTTTCCCAGCTTTATTTTTGATCAGATTCCCCACGTTCTGTTCCGTCCTGTCGTCTTCCGCTTATCCAGGGCCGGGTCGCCGGGGCAACAGCCTCAGACGGGAAGCCCAGGCCTCTCTCATCCCGGCTGCATCCTCCATCTCACCCAGGAGGATCCTGAGGTGTTCCCTGTCCAGCTGTGAGACATAGTCTCTCCAGCAGGTCTGGGATCTGCCTCTGGGTCTCCTCAGGTGGTGAGACATTCCGTCCCACTAAGAGGAGACCCCGGACCTGCTGGAGAGACCTGCTGGAACCCAGTCTTCTTTGTGTGAGTCAGATTTGTACCTGAACGATGCGTCTGGTTCATCTCTCATCACAATGAATGAAACATGGACAGTATCGCATGGTTGATCTCATTTTTCAGCTAAAGAACTACAAACATGGAGGACGGGCGGACCCCGGACCTGCTGGATAGACTATGTCTCCCAGCTGGACAGGGAACACCTCAGGATCTTGAAGGGATAGGTGATAACTCAGTGGTAGACTGTTCGTCCTTGGACCGGAGGTTTACCGGTTTGAATCCCACTGAGCTCATGTCTAGGTGTCCTTGGAGAAGACGCCTAACCCCCCGTTTCTCCCATCATTGGCGCTGTCCTGGCAGCCTGCTGCGGTGCAATGCAGCACCGAGGGTGATCTGGAGGATGCAGCCGGAGTGAGAGAAGCCTGGGTTTCCCATTTGAGCCTGTTGGCCTTGGAACTCTGCCCTGGATAAGTGGAATTTACTATTGGTTAAAAAACACTGACATGGACTCATTTATAGAATCTAAGACGTGTTTATCAGATTATGTCTCCTTTAATTATGTTTCCTGTTTCATTCAGATCCGGTATACTTTATTAAGCTGCTACTGGGGACATTCATGTGTCCAGTAGCAGCTTTTGAACAGCTGCTAGGTGGTGCTGAGTTAGGTGGAGTTGAGCTGGAATAGGATAGTTGGCTCTCTGGTGAGCAAAATGTGGGTTACCATGGTGACAATGTTTTTCATCTCCAGTGAATCCTAATAAGATGTTAACTGTCTCTAAAAGCTCCACATGTTGATCCTTCACCAGCAGTCCACCATCTTTAGTTCAGACAGGAATCACTGATGAAGATCCTGTCTTCATTCCTTCTGAACATCTCCACATGTTGATCCTTCACCAGCAGTCCTCCATCTTTAGTTCAGACAAGAATCACTGATGAAGATCCTGTCTTCATTCCTTCTGAACATCTCCACATGTTGATCCTTCACCAGCAGTCCACCATCTTTAGTTCAGACAGGAATCACTGATGAAGATCCTGTCTTCATTCCTTCTGAACATCTCCACATGTTGATCCTTCACCAGCAGTCCTCCATCTTTAGTTCAGACAGGAATCACTGATGAAGATCCTGTCTTCATTCCTTCTGAACGTCTCCACACGTCCATGAAGACTCCACATGAAGGAGATCATCCAATATGGCGGATCTCGACCATCCAGAAATAAACAGAGATCAAAGCGTTTTGTGAACAAATAATTTAATATATATATTTATTTATTTACAAAGGTTAAACTGGTCCATACACACACACGTGCACAGGCACATGCACAGACGGAGAGGCCATGTTGGATTGGTAGTTTAACAGACTGGGAGAAGTTTTACTTGGTTACCCGTGGTTACCGTCTCACATAAAAAATACACAAACAGTTTGGCTTTGACTTAGCTGCCGTTACACACACAGAGGAAGACGTTTGATTTGCATAGACACCGCCCATTCAGTCCACACTTCATTGGATCCACGTGAGGTTACAGAAGACCTAGATCATGTCATAGACCAGGAGCCTCATTTACCAAGACATGGGTAGATCTGAGCTCCTTATTAACTCAGGTTAATGGTGATCCTTACGAAACGTAAGCGTCATAAATCACATCTGTGACATCTCGGATATGAACCCCAGCCACGCCTCTAAAACTCCATATATGGTTTAAAGGATGTGATGGATATCCTGCCATCCGAGGGGGAGGAGCTTGGAGTAGAGCCGTTGCTCCTCCAGGTGGAGTGGTTAGGACACCTCCTGAACGCCTCGCTGGTGAGGTGTTTCAGGCATGTCTCATCGGGAGGAGACCTAGATGTAGACCCTAAACTTGCTGGGGACAGGGAACACCTCAGGGTCCTCCTGGGTTAGCTGGAGGATGCAGCTGGGGTGAGAGAAGCCTGGGTTTCCCCGGCAACCCGGCCCCAGATATTCTTGAACTTTAACGAAGTGTCGCAGCCATGGTGACGTCTCCCACAAGCGAAAGAGGGAGACCGTGAGGTTGGCGAACGCTCGCTTGGTAAATGAGGCCCCTGGTTCAGAGTGACTGGATCTGGTCGTGGTTAGAACATGTTAGTGATCAGCACACTGTTAGTTCAGTCAGTGTGTGTGTGGATCAGACCACCACGGTGTGCCGGCGCCACGCCCTGCTTTTGTCTCGGGGTTCCAGCCTCCTCATGACCACGCTGGATGAGCCCCCCCACCCAGAGGCCAGAGGCGGGGTTCTCTTATCCGGATCGGGGACTCGGATCACCTCCACTTTGTCTGTTTTCCATCGGTCTTCCTCCAGGTACATGGACACGCTCCTCATCCTGGATCCTCTGCTCCTCCTGAGGCCGACCGGGGCGTACTGGATCCGGTCAGGCTGCTGAGTCCGGCTGGAGGGGGGGATCCAGAAGGGAACGCTGGGACGCCCTCTGCTGGTGGTCCCAACACGAGGAGGAATTCTGCAGGTGTGATGGTGCCTCGCCGGGATGCCGGTTCCTGCTTCGCTTCCTGGGGACTCTCCTCTTCCCGTTTCCACGGAAACATCAGCTGCTGCCAGCTTCTTCTGGTTTCCATGGCCGCCGTAGATGGTGGCTTTAACCGGCTCGTGTTCCGAGTCCTCGTCTGTGCTGCTGTTGGCGAGGCGGGCGCCCGGGCATTTCTTCCGTTTGCGGGTCACTGCGGAGATGATGGACCTGGAGAGGAAGTCCCTGGGGTTCAGGTCTTTGATGGAGGCTGAAGAGACCTGGAAGGAGAAAAAAAAAAAGACTTTTATCTCCCAAACAAACTGCCCACGGTTACTCAGTACCAATTAAACATGAACAGGTTAACGTCGTGAATTTCGGGGCTTACCTTTGACCTAACTGAATCGCTGGTGGTGGAATCTGCTGGAAGGAAGAAGAAGTTCAGTTAGAAGAGAACCTGTAAAACCAGACTGAGGGTCTCATTTAAAAAGATAAACTAAAATCTGTTTGTGCGCCAACGTGGGCGATCAACACGGACTATAAACTGGTCCTGAACGAGAACGTCATCATGTTCAACCAGGATGTTGTTCCTGTGAAGGCTGGTGTTCTACCAGACCTTCATCCAAACTCATCTACAGAATACTTGGGGTGCTGGGGTGGTCAGCATCCGGAGTTCCAGCTCTGAAGTGGGATTGAAGTTGGTCCCTGTGGATGAGGTGGCCGAACAGATAGGAACGTAGATCCTGGTTACCATGGTGAGGGTAGGAACGTAGATCCTGGTTACCATGGTGAGGGTAGGAATGTAGATCCTGGTTACCATGGTGAGGGTAGGAACGTAGATCCTGGTTACCATGGTGAGGGTAGGAACGTAGATCCTGGTTACCATGGTGAGGGTAGGAACATAGATCCTGGTTACCATGGTGAGGGTAGGAACGTAGATCCTGGTTACCATGGTGAGGGTAGGAACGTAGATCCTGGTTACCATGGTGAGGGTAGGAACGTAGATCCTGGTTACCATGGTGAGGGTAGGAACATAGATCCTGGTTACCATGGTGAGGGTAGGAACGTAGATCCTGGTTACCATGGTGAGGGTAGGAACGTAGATCCTGGTTACCACGGTGAGGGTAGGAACGTAGATCCTGGTTACCATGGTGAGGGTAGGAACATAGATCTGGTTACCACGGTGAGGGTAGGAACTTAGATCCTGGTTACCATGGTGAGGGTAGGAACGTAGATCCTGGTTACCATGGTGAGGGTAGGAACGTAGATCCTGGTTACCACGGTGAGGGTAGGAACATAGATCTGGTTACCACGGTGAGGGTAGGAACGTAGATCCTGGTTACCATGGTGAGGGTAGGAACGTAGATCCTGGTTACCATGGTGAGGGTAGGAACTTAGATCCTGGTTACCATGGTGAGGGTAGGAACATAGATCTGGTTACCACGGTGAGGGTAGGAACTTAGATCCTGGTTACCATGGTGAGGGTAGGAACGTAGATCCTGGTTACCATGGTGAGGGTAGGAACGTAGATCCTGGTTACCATGGTGAGGGTAGGAACGTAGATCCTGGTTACCATGGTGAGGGTAGGAACATAGATCCTGGTTACCATGGTGAGGGTAGGAACGTAGATCCTGGTTACCATGGTGAGGGTAGGAACGTAGATCCTGGTTACCATGGTGAGGGTAGGAACGTAGATCCTGGTTACCATGGTGAGGGTAGGAACATAGATCCTGGTTACCATGGTGAGGGTAGGAACGTAGATCCTGGTTACCATGGTGAGGGTAGGAACGTAGATCCTGGTTACCACGGTGAGGGTAGGAACGTAGATCCTGGTTACCATGGTGAGGGTAGGAACATAGATCTGGTTACCACGGTGAGGGTAGGAACTTAGATCCTGGTTACCATGGTGAGGGTAGGAACGTAGATCCTGGTTACCATGGTGAGGGTAGGAACGTAGATCCTGGTTACCACGGTGAGGGTAGGAACATAGATCTGGTTACCACGGTGAGGGTAGGAACGTAGATCCTGGTTACCATGGTGAGGGTAGGAACGTAGATCCTGGTTACCATGGTGAGGGTAGGAACGTAGATCCTGGTAACCATGGTGAGGGTAGGAACGTAGATCCTGGTTACCATGGTGAGGGTAGGAACGTAGATCCTGGTTACCACGGTGAGGGTAGGAACGTAGATCCTGGTTACCATGGTGAGGGTTGGAACATACAGGCATGTGAAAAAATTAGGACATCTTATGAAATCCTGTGTATTTTAAAATATATTTGGACATATGGGTAGTTAATGTCAATTTTAATTAAACTCAGGGATCCAAGTGATATAACTAAACAATAAAAAAATAAGAAAAGCCTTTTTAAAACTTTCTGTAAAATTTAATTAAAAAATAATGCAATTTCTGGTGAGGAATAAATTAGGACACCCCCTATATTATCCCTCCTAAGATGTTGAAAATCCCAAACAGGTACATCACATCCGGTGCACATGATTAGTACATCGTTACCCAGTATTTGAATGGAGCCTTGCTCTATTTAAACCTCAGATTTAGTTTGGTGTGGTCCTGACAGTTGAGATGTTGAGGTGAGCGCCATGGTGAGGTCTAAAGAGCTTCCTGATGCCCTCAGAAAGAAGATCGTGGCCGCTTACGAGTCTGGTAAAGGATTTTAAAAGATTTCAAAAGAATTTAACATCAGCCATTCCACCATTCGCAAAATTATTTACAAGTGGAGGACATTTAAAGCAACTGCCACCATGCCAAGATCTGGCTGTCCGGGCAAGTTTACCCCCAGAGCAGAACGCAAGATGCTCAAAGAGGTCCTGAAAAATCCTAAAGTTTCATCAAGGGAATTACAGCAGGTTCTGGTTACTGTCGATGTGAAAGTGCATGACTCTACGATCAGAAAGAGACTGCACAAGTGTGACTTGCATGGGAGGTGTGCAAGGAAGAAACCTTTGCTCTCTAAAAAAAACATCAAGGCCAGACTGAAGTTTGCCAGAGAGAACATAAACAAAGACCACGACTTCTGGAATAAGGTTCTTTGGACAGATGAGTCTAAAATTGAATTATTTGGAAACCAGAACAGAAGACATGTTTGGCGTAAACCAAATACAGCCTTCCAAGAAAAGAACCTCATACCAACTTTTCTTTTTTTGGATTTGTCGAACAATGTTCATTTTTGTTGTTAAATTGCAATCAAATCACTTTCTTTTTGAAAAATACATATAAACATGACTGGATATTGGTATGTGAACCATTTCTAAATAAAGAGCTGATTATTTAATGGGGTGTCCTAATTTTTTCACATGCCTGTAGATCCTGGTTACCATGGTGAGGGTAGGAACATAGATCCTGGTTACCATGGTGAGGGTAGGAACGTAGATCCTGGTTACCATGGTGAGGGTAGGAACATAGATCCTGGTTACCACGGTGAGGGTAGGAACGTAGATCCTGGTTACCATGGTGAGGGTAGGAACATAGATCCTGGTTACCACGGTGAGGGTAGGAACATAGATCCTGGTTACCACGGTGAAGGTAGGAACATAGATCCTGGTTACCACGGTGAGGGTAGGAACATAGATCCTGGTTACCATGGTGAGGGTAGGAACATAGATCCTGGTTACCACGGTGAGGGTAGGAACATAGATCCTGGTTACCACGGTGAGGGTAGGAACGTAGATCCTGGTTACCATGGTGAGGGTAGGAATGTAGATCCTGGTTACCACGGTGAGGGTAGGAACGTAGATCCTGGTTACCATGGTGAGGGTAGGAATGTAGATCCTGGTTAGGGTTAGGGTTGGTGAATACCATTTCATCATCTACTTGATCCATATAAGGTATTCTAGAGCTGTGATTGGGCAGAATGACGATTTTTAAGTTATCACAGGAGTGAGTTATGAAGCTTAGACTGCGTGTAAAAGGGTATCAGGAAGGTTTTACGTGGCATGTGCCAACTGATCCTAAGATTAACGCGTATCTTTATAAATGAGACCCTCAAATCACTTCATCTGATCAATTCCACTCAATTAGTTTTACTTCAAACAAACAGAAAAGAGACGGAAACACAGACGAAAGGAAGACAGAACTAATCCAAAAGCACACAGAAAGAGAAAGACCCGGTCCTACCCTACCGGAGAGGCTGATCCAGGCTCTCAGCTACAGAGAAACAAGGCAGGAAGGTCCCGAAAAGAGAAAGAAAGTCAGAAAATCATGAATATCCACTTAAAAAAACAGCTGGAGAGAAGAAAAGAAACATTAGACAAGTCCTCAGAGATTAAAATGAGAGGAAAACCCCTTCAGACTCAACCTGCTCAGCACGGAGAGACTGAGTCTACGTGGCACAGTGTGATGATGTACGTAAGACAGATGGAGATATAGTAGTTAATAATGCCAGGATTCGTACCACCATTATGCCCCCATAAATCACCAATAGAAGCAGCCGAGCTTCCTCTGCAGGGTGGCTGGGCTCTCTTACAGATAGAGGGAGGAGCTCTGCCATCCAGGAGGAGATTGGTGTAGAGCTGTATCTCCTCCGGGTTGAGAAAGGGGGGGTTCGGGCATCTGGTCAGGATGTCTCCCTCTCTGGTGAGGTGTTCCGTTCCACCAGGAGGAGACCCAGATGCAGACCCTGGACCTGCTGGAGAGACTATGTCTCACAGCTGGACAGGGAACACCTCAGGATCCTCCTGGGTGAGATGGAGGATGCAGCCCGCATCCCTCCGCGATCCGGTCCCAGATAACAGAAGACGACGGAACAGAAAAGTTTTTAACCATCGGACACGTTCATAATTCCCTAACACACTCATCCGGCGTGACGTAACGAGAGTCACATATCTGGACGGATGTAGCTAAAGAAAGCAAGAGGAACCCTGGATGTTTGTTTCAGGACAGACGTGTTATGAACAGATTTGATTGGATTCTGGTGTCATTTTTCTAGAATATCTCTGACATGTGACGGCGGGCCGCTCCAATGAACCAGGAGGAGATGTTTAGGTATTTTTATCCCAGAAAGACGAGGAAAAACCTGGAATTCCGTTAAATATTCTGAATGAATGAAAAGCCAATGAGACATGAAGCTGTGATGCGTTCAAAGACAACTCGGCAATTTGAAAACCCTAAAATTCTAACTCACTTTTTACGGTTTGATTTTGTAAACATTTGTTCAGCAAACGTGTGAAAACTTAAAGTAACAGACGGCTCACCTGAACCCTCGCCCGGCATTCCCGGCCTCCCGATGTTGGACAGCAGGTGGTCGATGTTGGGAACAGGCGGCAGCTCCTGTTGGTTCTTTGAAGCCTAAAAAAAACCATATAAATGAAGTGATCTTTTTTCCGTGTTTGGCACCGATCGTGGTTACAAACCTCCTCCTGTTGGTCCAGCTCGCCGTCGCTGAAGAACCAATCAGACTGTGGAATGAAACTCAGAGTTAGTTTGGATTTATTTGTAAACATATTCAGATGATCGGTCGTCGGGTTTCTGCTGGTTGTCCTGGAAACGATCTGAAACCTTACCACCCAGTATCCCTCTATATCCCCATCATACCCGACCTCTCCCCCTCCTACGTCCTACGCACTAACCCCGTGTGCCCTATCCAGAACCGACTAATCACCACCTGCGCCCTCCTGTCCCTGCTGTTGAAGCAGCTCCCAACCCTACCACCCTCTGAACACTATAGCCTCCCGTCTGAGGCTGTTGCCCCTGGCGACCAGCCCCGGATAAGCGGAGGACAACGGAACGAAACAAACGGAACAGTTCTCAGGTTCCTTCTTTCAGATTAAAAATGAATTCTGGATGAATCCACGGACCTGATAGGTCGGTCTCATTTCTAACCGCTACCAAATAGAAGGTCTCGACCGGTTTATTGGTCGGTCGTTAATCAGATAAAAATGTTGCCAATTGGCTTTGATTGTTTGTCTGAAAGCACCGCTATGTGACGTCAGTGAGACAAAGAAAGAAAGAAAGCAGAAACAGACCGTTTTCATCCTGTTCAATGCTCTGTTTTTAATTATCTGACCAAATAAGTACGTTCCTGTGATTCCCGATCAGGTAATTGAAGATGAGAGGTTCTTACATGGAGGATCAGAGTCTCTACTATCTTGTAGCGGTCGGGCATGTGGGTCACCATGTCCGTCATGTTGTCCTCTGATGTCCTTACCAACGTCGGACCGAACACCAGGGCCAGGTTTCTTGGTTCCATCTGGAAGTAAAATGAGTGTCACAGTGAATCTGATTGGTTTAGAGGAGATAAAAACAGGTGATAGAAATCCAGGTGACCTTGTTCTTCTCGGCATGGTCCGCCACCCTCTTCAGGTGGCACACCAGGAACTTCATGGTGTGGAAGTAATGATCCGGGAGGTCATGGATCTGAAAGGAAGCAGTGAAAGTAAAATCATGGAGGTACGGGAAGATGTGCACGTGGATAACGTACCAGCTTCTTCATGGTCTTCAGACGCTCCTCTGCATCTTCGATCCGGTTGGCATCGATGAAGTCGTTGTACTTGTCTGGAAAAAAAAAGTTTAAACAACATGACGGGTATGAACGTTTTATAGTGGAAAAAAAAGAGGTGTTTTAGATGCCACTTATTCTTGGCGTTAAAAGTTTCCTACCCTCACCATGGTAACCAGGATCTACGTTCCTACCCTCACCATGGTAACCAGGATCTACGTTCCTACCCTCACCATGGTAACCAGGATCTACGTTCCTACCCTCACCATGGTAACCAGGATCTACGTTCCTACCCTCACCATGGTAACTAGGATCTAAGTTCCTACCCTCACCATGGTAACCAGGATCTACGTTCCTACCCTCACCATGGTAACCAGGATCTACGTTCCTACCCTCACCATGGTAACCAGGATCTACGTTCCTACCCTCACCATGGTAACCAGGATCTACGTTCCTACCCTCACCATGGTAACCAGGATCTACGTTCCTACCCTCACCATGGTAACCAGGATCTAAGTTCCTACCCTCACCATGGTAACCAGGATCTACGTTCCTACCCTCACCATGGTAACCAGGATCTACGTTCCTACCCTCACCATGGTAACTAGGATCTAAGTTCCTACCCTCACCATGGTAACCAGGATCTACGTTCCTACCCTCACCATGGTAACCAGGATCTACGTTCCTACCCTCACCATGGTAACCAGGATCTACGTTCCTACCCTCACCATGGTAACCAGGATCTACGTTCCTACCGTCACCATGGTAACCAGGATCTACGTTCCTACCCTCACTGTGGTAACCAGGATCTACGTTCCTACCCTCACCGTGGTAACCAGGATCTACGTTCCTACCCTCACCATGGTAACCAGGATCTACATTCCTACCCTCACCATGGTAACCAGGATCTACGTTCCTACCCTCACCATGGTAACCAGGATCTACATTCCTACCCTCACCATGGTAACCAGGATGTACGTTCCTACCCTCACCATGGTAACCAGGATCTATGTTCCTACCGTCACCATGGTAACCAGGATCTACGTTCTGACTCACCATCAGTGAAAAGAGGTTCGGGTAGTTTCCTAAAGAAGGACTTGAGCAGGCTGCTGATGACGTTCAGGTCTTGCCATCTCTGTGGAGACACAACAGGATATAAAACCCGTCTGTATTTCCTCACTCCTTATTCTAAACATCCCAAACTGCTCCGTACCTCCTCAGCGCTGGTCATGTCCAAGCCTTTGTTGAGATGTTCCTGCATGTTAGAGACCATGGCGTTGTTCCCTGGTACGCGGTAGATCCCAGTGTAATCCAGACCGGTGGTTTCCACGACACCGCAGCACATCTCCACAATCAGAGGGACGAACTGTGGAAGAAACATCGTATTTACTTCATTTAATCCTTCACCAAAAACAACAACAAAAACATGTTGATACACAAAAACAGCTAAAAACGATAATTTATCCAATCAGGGCGTTCTGTTCTTGTTGTCTCCTGTTTATCCGAGGCCGGGAGCCGGGGCAACAGTCTCAGACGTAAAGCCCAGGCTTCTCTCACCCCGGCTGCATCCTCCATCTCACCCGGAAGGATGCTGAGGTGTTCCCTGTCCAGCTGGGAGACATAGTCTCTCCAGCAGGTCCAGGGTCTGTCTCTGGGTCTCCTCCTGGTGGGCAGTTGTGTCTGAAACACCTCATTAGTGATGCACTCTGGAGGCAACCATCCCATGGTGAGGGTAGGAACGTAGATCCTGGTTACCATGGTGAGGGTAGGAACGTAGATCCTGGTTACCATGGTGAGGGTAGGAACGTAGATCCTGGTTACCATGGTGAGGGTAGGAACGTAGATCCTGGTTACCATGGTGAGGGTAGGAACGTAGATCCTGGTTACCATGGTGAGGGTAGGAACGTAGATCCTGGTTACCATGGTGAGGGTAGGAACGTAGATCCTGGTTACCATGGTGAGGGTACGAACTTAGATCCTGGTTACCATGGTGAGGGTAGGAACGTAGATCCTGGTTACCATGGTGAGGGTAGGAACGTAGATCCTGGTTACCATGGTGAGGGTAGGAACGTAGATCCTGGTTACCATGGTGAGGGTAGGAACGTAGATCCTGGTTACCATGGTGAGGGTAGGAATGTAGATCCTGGTTACCATGGTGAGGGTAGGAACGTAGATCCTGGTTACCATGGTGAGGGTAGGAACGTAGATCCTGGTTACCATGGTGAGGGTAGGAACGTAGATCCTGGTTACCATGGTGAGGGTAGGAACGTAGATCCTGGTTACCATGGTGAGGGTAGGAACGTAGATCCTGGTTACCATGGTGAGGGTACGAACTTAGATCCTGGTTACCATGGTGAGGGTAGGAACGTAGATCCTGGTTACCATGGTGAGGGTAGGAACGTAGATCCTGGTTACCATGGTGAGGGTACGAACGTAGATCCTGGTTACCATGGTGAGGGTAGGAACGTAGATCCTGGTTACCATGGTGAGGGTAGGAACGTAGATCCTGGTTACCATGGTGAGGGTAGGAACATAGATCGACTTGTGAATCCAGAGCTTTAGTTTTCGGCTCAGCTCTTTTCTTCACCATGACGGATCAATGCAGCGTTCTAATTGTTACTGACTCTGCATCGATCCGTCTGTTGATCTCCCGCTCCATCCTTCCTTCACTTTGGGCAGGACTCTGTCCATGTGGTCACCAAACCGGATCCCTTCAACACCTCAGCAGTTCTGAGTTATTCTGTCCACAGGGCTGTAAACCTGTCTCCTTCAATCGTGTGACTCACCTTGTGATTAACTGCAGGTTGGCAGTCCTCTAGTCGCACACCGAAAGCTTTCGGACTTCCGCTTTTCTTCGCCTTCTTCATGATGTTGATGCCCCACGTGGCCTTGTTCTCTTCTACAGACACACAGACACGTTACCACACATCTGCTGCTCCTGATCCAGCAGTCCAGTCCGGTCTTGCTTGGACCTACCAGATCTGGACGTCCGGTTCACTGAGGTGTTGTCAGTCTTAGCGAGAAGGAACGGTGCCATCATACGGTGGGCTTTAGGAGAGGAGTCTGGCTTACCGGTCAGACTGTGGGCAAAAGGAAAGAACCTGTGAGGCTTTACATGTTACAGTGATGATGAAAGGGGGGCATCTTACCGGGCATTCTTAATTAATGGTTTTAATCTGGTTTTATACACCTGAGACCAACAGGATCTACGTTCCCACCCTCACCATGGTAACCATGATCTGCGTTCCTACCCTCACCATGGTAACCATGATCTGCGTTCCTACCCTCACCATGGTAACCAGGATCTACGTTCCTACCCTCACCATGGTAACCAGGATCTACATTCCTACCCTCACCATGGTAACCAGGATCTACGTTCCTACCCTCACCGTGGTAACCAGGATCTACGTTCCTACCCTCACCATGGTAACCAGGATCTACGTTCCTACCCTCACCATGGTAACCAGGATCTACGTTCCTACCCTCACCATGGTAACCAGGATCTACGTTCCTACCCTCACCATGGTAACCAGGATCTACGTTCCTACCCTCACCATGGTAACCAGGATCTACATTCCTACCCTCACCATGGTAACCAGGATCTACGTTCCTACCCTCACCATGGTAACCAGGATCTACGTTCCTACCCTCACCATGGTAACCAGGATCTACGTTCCTACCCTCACCGTGGTAACCAGGATCTACGTTCCTACGCTCACCATGGTAACCAGGATCTACGTTCCTACCCTCACCATGGTAACCAGGATCTACATTCCTACCCTCACCATGGTAACCAGGATCTACGTTCCTACCCTCACCGTGGTAACCAGGATCTACGTTCCTACGCTCACCATGGTAACCAGGATCTACGTTCCTACCCTCACCATGGTAACCAGGATCTACATTCCTACCCTCACCGTGGTAACCAGAATCTACGTTCCTACCCTCACCATGGTAACCAGGATCTACGTTCCTACCCTCACCATGGTAACCAGGATCTACGTTCCTACCCTCACCATGGTAACCAGGATCTAGTTTCTCTGTGACCTTGCCCCTAACCCTCGATTCCTACCATAGAAAATGTTTCTCTTCTCAGCCTCACCTTTGTTTTCTGTAGTCGTTCAGCTTCTTGTTGATGAGAACTTGTCGTGAGAATCCGATCTCCTGTGGAAACATGAACCCATGTCAGCGTGTGGATGTGGACCACCCGGTGTGACGGTTAAACCCCCCCACACACACCTCGTTGTCAGTCTTGCTGTTCTCCCTGATGACACGTATCCACGCCAACATGTCGTCCCGATCCTCTGCCTGCAGAAGGTACTCGCAGAAGTCCTGCGTGGTGAGCCGGAGCGTGTGTTTGCGGCGAGTCTCGCTGTAGGCGATGTCGATCAGGCAGCCGCGGATGCTGATTGGAGGGAGGAGGTCCTGGACCACCCCCGCACCGTGAAGCACCGCCTCTCGCTTGTCTTTGTAGAGGAAAAGCGAGTGAGAGCGGAGAACGGAGAAGGCTCGTTTCCACGGCCTCATGCTGCCGCCGAGTTTCTGCCGGCCGAGAAAAACACAGACATTCTGAATGTTAGAGGGATGGAGGTCCTAGAGGCGTGGAGGTCCGGGAGGACCCTGCGGTGTACCCTACCTTCCCCTTCTCCGTGAGGATCTGTTTGTATTGTAACCAGCCCTCTTTCCGAACGTCGCTGAAGGTGATGGTTCCCAGTTCGGAGGTGGAGTGTCGTTTGGAGCGGGCCTCCTCCTGAGCTCGGAGACTCTCCAGAGACTGTAGAGAAAACAAAAGGTCACCATGTCTGTCCTCTGATTGGCAGAAACGGAGGGTTGAACCCGGACTCACCCCGTCCATGAAAAAGCTTTTAACCCTTTTTGGAAGTTTTGAGAAGACGCGGCTTTCTTCTCTGAACGTGTTGAGACCCTCGTCGCAGGACTTTGACCTCTCTGTGGTGATGGCGAGCAGGTACGAGGAGCGCCGGCTCTTGATGCTGCCTGCGGACACAGTGACACAGCTTTACGAACCGGAACGGGACATCTCGGAGTGGGATGACGGTGAGGGGCTAACGGGAGGCGGGTGGATTAATGGGTCAAACAGCCTGGCACATCAGAAGGTTTCTCTCCATGGAGACAGCATTGGGGTTCACCCGCTCCACTGTACCCGTCCACAGTGGGCGTTCACCCGCTCCACAGTGGGCGGGTACCTTTATAATGGCCTAATTCTCCATTTCTGGTGAAATCCATTTTTCTGTCGAGATCTGTTACCGTCGAGAGGTGCCACTCTGTGCATCTGCTCATGCCCAGAACGCGTCGTCCACCTCCCCCTCCCTTCCAGAAGGGCTGCGACCAGCATGATGCAACCAAACTCCGCCCCCATGACGCAGCCGCTACCCCGCCCCCTTCTGAGAAAGTTTATAATCCATTATTTTTACTGTTGGTGACCATAGGTGAGGGTAGGAACGTAGATCCTGGTTACCATGGTGAGGGTAGGAACGTAGATCCTGGTTACCATGGTGAGGGTAGGAACGTAGATCCTGGTTACCATGGTGAGGGTAGGAACGTAGATCCTGGTTACCATGGTGAGGGTAGGAACGTAGATCCTGGTTACCATGGTGAGGGTAGGAACGTAGATCCTGGTTACCATGGTGAGGGTAGGAACGTAGATCCTGGTTACCATGGTGAGGGTAGGAACGTAGATCCTGGTTACCATGGTGAGGGTAGGAACGTAGATCCTGGTTACCATGGTGAGGGTAGGAACGTAGATCCTGGTTACCATGGTGAGGGTAGGAACGTAGATCCTGGTTACCATGGTGAGGGTAGGAACGTAGATCCTGGTTACCATGGTGAGGGTAGGAACGTAGATCCTGGTTACCATGGTGAGGGAACGTAGATCCTGGCTACCATGGTGAGGGTAGGAACGTAGATCCTGGTTACCATGGTGAGTGTAGGAACGTAGATCCTGGTTACCATGGTGAGGGTAGGAACGTAGATCCTGGTTACCATGGTGAGGGTAGGAAGGTAGATCCTGGTTACCATGGTGAGGGTAGGAACGTAGATCCTGGTTACCATGGTGAGTGTAGGAACGTAGATCCTGGTTACCATGGTGAGGGTAGGAACGTAGATCCTGGTTACCATGGTGAGGGTAGGAACGTAGATCCTGGTTACCATGGTGAGGGTAGGAACGTAGATCCTGGTTACCATGGTGAGGGTAGGAACTTAGATCCTGGTTACCATGGTGAGGGTAGGAACGTAGATCGACTTGTAAATCGAGAGCTTTGTTTTTCGGCTCAGCTCTCTCTTTACCACGACGGACCAATGCAACGTCCTAGTTATTGCTGATGCCGCACCGATCCGCCTGTCGATGAGATTGCGGGTACCAGCGGCCGAAATGAGCTTCCTCCACAGGATGGCTGGGCTCTCACTCAGAGATCGGGTGAGGAGCTCTGCCATCCGGGAGGAGCTCGGTGTTGAGCCGCTCCTCCTCCAGGTCGAGAGGAGCCAGATGGTGTGGTTCGGGCATCTGGTCAGGATGCCCCCCGAGCGCCTCGCAGGCGAGGTGTTTCAGGAAAGTCCCATCGGGAGGAGACCAAGGGGCAGACCCCGGACCTGCTGGAGAGACTATGTCTCACAGCTAACCGGGGAACGACTTGGGATCCTTCCGGGTGAGCTGGAGGATGCAGCCGAGGTGGGAGAGGCCTGGGCTGCCCGTTTGAGGCTGTTGCCCCCGCGACCCGACCCCGGAACAAGCGGAAGATGACGGAACGGAATTTACTGTTAAGAGGAATCTCTCACATCTCACGATGAGTCGCAGATTCAGACGAAACCTCACGTTTCTGAACACCGATCATTTGAGACTGTGACCGGTTTGAGATTTCAACGAGGCTGCAGATCTCGACAAAACACCGGACGGAAATGACGTTTGAAACACACCCGGACGGTCAGTGTAACCTGATGTGCTGTTGGGAGTAGAGCCGTCATCGGGCCCGAAAAGGTCCGAGCCCGACAACAACATTTTGATCGACAGCCCGATCCCGTAAGGAGCCAAGAATGAGTCATTCAAACAGGATTTAACGCAATTTATTGAGACCCTATTGAACATCGATCTGAGCCAATGTTTAACCTCATCCAGCTTCGTTTTTTAAACTGTATTTTGGAAGCGCATGTCATGACCACTCACATCCGAGCCTGGCCCGGCTCGGGTAAAAATATCTGAAGTTGAGCCCGACCGATCGGATACCAGACAGTAGGGCTCGGGCTGAGAAAACAGCTCTATGGAAAGCCGTTGGGGTCACTACACGCACGTAATCTAGTGCTCTAAATGATAAATCTAGCGTGCTAGTACGTGTGTAGTGGCCCTAATGGCTTTCCGTATAGCTCTAGTTGATAGGCCCGTCAAAATGAGCTCCCTAGCGCTTCTGCCCATGCCCACAGCTCAGAATCCCCTCCAAAATAAAGCGTCTATCTGATCTCTTTTTAAGAAAATCAACCAAAACAAACGTTTTGGTTGAGCATAGATTTCTAAATTTAAGAATTAGGAACCAGAAAAGGTGGCTGTGTTGTTACGGAGAGGCTACACGCACATCAAATCTGGGGTTTGACCAGAAGCAGTGAACTGTAGAGTTCCTATGGAGCCAATGAACCCTGATGCTGTGAGGTCAGACTGTTTCCACAGAGAGAAAGAAAGAGTGATGGATCAGGTTAGAGGGATTATGGAGAATGTTTGGAGTTAGAAAACAAACTGAGTCAGGAAGAGGAACGTGTTAGGTAGATTAATGGAACACGTTTCTAGAAGAGCTGCATCAGAAAAACAAAATATCAAATTATAATTTTTTGTTTAGATCGGTGCGGCGTCAGCAATAACTAGGACGCTGCATCGGTCCGTCGTGGTAAAGAGAGAGCTGAGCCGAAAAGCAAAGCTCTCGATTTACAAGTCGATCTACGTTCCTACCCTCACCATGGTAACCAGGATCTACGTTCCTACCCTCACCATGGTAACCAGGATCTACGTTCCTACCCTCACCATGGTAACCAGGATCTACGTTCCTACCCTCACCATGGTAACCAGGATCTACGTTCCTACCCTCACCATGGTAACCAGGATCTACGTTCCTACCCTCACCATGGTAACCAGGATCTACGTTCCTACCCTCACCATGGTAACCAGGATCTACGTTCCTACCCTCACCATGGTAACAAGGATCTATACGTTCCTACCCTCACCATGGTAACCAGGATCTATGTTCCTACCCTCACCATGGTAACCAGGATCTACGTTCATACCCTCACTAAGGTAACCGGGATCTACGTTCCTACCCTCACCATGGTAAATGGGATCTACGTTCCTACCCTCACCATGGTAACCGGGATCTACGTTCCTACCCTCACCATGGTAAATGGGATCTACGTTCCTACCATCACCATGGTAACCAGCTGTGGGTTGTGACCGCAAGAATGCAATCGCGGGTACAAGTGGCCGAAATGATCTTCCTCTGCAGGGTGGCTGGGCTCTCACTCAGAGATCGGATGAGGAGCTCTGCCATCCAGGAGGAGCTCGGAATAGAACCACTCTTCCTCCAGGTCGAGGGAAGCCACATGGGGTGGCTCGGGCATCTGGTTAGGATCCCTCCCTCGCTGGTGAGGTGTTTCAGGCACATTCTACCTGGAGGAGACCGAGAGGCAGACCCTGGACCTGCTGGAGAGACTATGTCTCCCAGCTGGACAGGGAACACCTCAGGATCCTCCTGGGTGAGATGGAGGATGCAGCCGGGGGAGAGAAGCCTGGGCTTCCCGTCTGAGGCTGATGGTCCCGGCCCCGGATAAGCAGAAGACGACGGAACGGAAAAGTATTTCAAAGAAAAATCTTACTTTTCATATTGATTTCACATATAATTTGATATTTTGTCATCATCGTGCAGCCTGAGTAAAAACAGACAGACAGACAGACTCACTGCAGTCCTGCGAGCGAAGTCGGACAGGAGAGATGGAAGGAATGGGTAACGTGAGGGTGAGGTTTGCCACAGTGGAGAAGTGAGACACCACAGAACATTCTTCACGGTCAGAACAAGGACTGGTGGGATCATCTGAAAGGCCATGACCACAGGTGAGCGTTAAGCTGGGCGTACACCCTGCGATGTCAGATTTAAATCTGTACTGAGACGTTCAAATGGTAGGAATTTTGAAATCGGGGTGTACGGCCAGCTTTAAAGGGAACATTTAAATCATTCTTGGAGAAAAGATGACACTTTGTGGACAGAAGTGGAAGTGCACTGAGGAGAGTAAAATGAAGCATTTGAAGCAGTGAAGAAACAATTAGAAACACTCATAAATGCCAGTCAGTGTAGGACTAAATATGAGAAAATTTGGGCACAAAGAAGGTTAACTAAGCTGTACATAGATTGACAATCATTTTGAAACCGTCCGTGAGCTCCATTCTGTTGTGTTATCTTCCGTTTATTCGAAGCCGAGCCGCAGGAAAACGGCTTCAGACGGAAAACCTAGGCTTCTCTCACCCTGGCTGCATCCTCCATCTCACCCAGGAGGATCTTGAGGTGTTCCCTGGTGAGGGTAGGAACGTAGATCCTGGTTACCATGGTGAGGGTAGGAACGTAGATCCTGGTTACCACGGTGAGGGTAGGAACGTAGATCCTGGTTACCATGGTGAGGGTAGGAACGTAGATCCTGGTTACCATGGTGAGGGTAGGAACATAGATCCTGGTTACCACGGTGAGGGTAGGAACGTAGATCCTGGTTACCATGGTGAGGGTAGGAACGTAGATCCTGGTTACCACGGTGAGGGTAGGAACGTAGATCCTGGTTACCATGGTGAGGGTAGGAACGTAGATCCTGGTTACCACGGTGACGGTAGGAACGTAGATCCTGGTTACCATGGTGAGGGTAGGAACGTAGATCCTGGTTACCATGGTGAGGGTAGGAACGTAGATCCTGGTTACCACGGTGAGGGTAGGAATGTAGATCCTGGTTACCACGGTGACGGTAGGAATGTAGATCCTGGTTACCATGGTGAGGGTAGGAACGTTGATCCTGGTTACCATGGTGAGGGTAGGAACGTTGATCCTGGTTACCATGGTGAGGGTAGGAACGTTGATCCTGGTTACCATGGTGAGGGTAGTAATGTAGATCCTGGTTAACACGGTGACGGTAGGAATGTAGATCCTGGTTACCATGGTGAGGGTAGGAACGTTGATCCTGGTTACCACGGTGACGGTAGGAATGTAGATCCTGGTTACCATGGTGAGGGTAGGAATGTAGATCCTGGTTACCATGGTGACGGTAGTAACGTAGATCCTGGTTACCATGGTGAGGGTAGGAACGTAGATCCTGGTTACCATGGTGAGGGTAGGAACGTAGATCCTGGTTACCATGGTGAGGGTAGGAACGTAGATCCTGGTTACCATGGTGAGGGTAGTAACGTAGATCCTGGTTACCATGGTGAGGGTAGGAACATAGATCCTGGTTACCATGGTGAGGGTAGTAACGTAGATCCTGGTTACCATGGTGACGGTAGGAATGTAGATCCTGGTTACCACAGTGAGGGTAGGAACATAGATCCTGGTTACCATGGTGAGGGTAGGAAAAATAAAAGTAGCAGTAGTCTGATAAAGTGATCTGCTGGTACTCACCTATGAACGGGATGGACGACAGCGAGTCGAAGGCGTGCTGCGCCAGGCTGCCGTTCAATCTGCGACTCGTCCCGACCTCTCCGGGTCCAGGTGAGGGTGTGCCAGCTGCAGAACCGAAGCCAGAATGTTCCACTGACTCAGCAGGCGAGCTGTAGCGGGGTCGAGTTTGAGCGGGAGTTCGTTTCTGCCTCAGAACCACCTGCTGAGTTACCCCTTCCTCTGAGACGTGCGTGGCGGGCGTGGAGTGTGGCCGGGGCGTCGAGGTGACGTCGCTCCAGGTGGCATAAGAAGAAGTCTGCTCTGATTGGTTGGAGGGGGTGTGGCTTTTGTACCCGCCCTCTCTCACTCGTCTAGTCTGCGGTTCAGCGACCTGATGACCGGAGGGCGGCGTCGTGGCGTTGCTGACGTTCACTAGAGCGGAAGCTTCGGCGAGAGCCTCCACCGAACGCCCGTAGTTGTGCTCATACTCGGCGTAAGCTGCCAACAAGCTGTCGGATGGCGCCCCCAGCCAGTGGGTGTGATGAGACGCTGCCACATGCTGGTGGTGAAGCAGTGCTTCTCTCCTACGCTGCTCTGCAGGGCTCGGGCCCAACGCCACCCCCAGCTCCGCCAGCCGGTCCTGCGATATGCTGCGGTGACGTGGTGGCATGCGCTCCGCCGCTTCAGCCTGACTGTGGTACCAGTCCGTCAGCGCCCGGCTGGCGTTCGAGCTGCTTTTCCGCGGCGGAGGCAGCGTCGCCGAGGCGATGGCGGCGCTGTGATTTGCAAAGTGAAATTCCAAAGCGGTGATGGCGGATGAGGACCGATGGCGTCCCGCTGAGGGGGTGATATGGCTGCCGGATGCCCCGGGCCAGCCGGGGGCAACAGGAAGGCGGTTATCTAGAAGAGGGGTGGAGCCTGGCGCGGCGTAGTGCCGGTTATCCAGAGGGCTGGTCTTTGGCGGAGGGTGGCAGAGAGGAGGTTCTGGAAGGTTCTGAGCCTCACCCAGGTACGGCTCGTTTCTTTTCAGGTAGGCGTCCTGCGAGTACGCCTGAGGGCACGGACGGGCACACAGTAAGAACATTTTATATGGAAGCAACATTTAAAAAGGGCATGGTACAAATCAGGGTGCCATCGAGGGGTGCCCAACCTTTTGTGTCCGAAGAGCTGCTTTTCAAATAGCAAAGCTCATAAGACGGACATGTCCAAAGTCCGGCCCGGGGGCCAAATGCGGCCCCCCGGATCCGGCCCGCTTGTCAAACGTTAGAACTCAATGTGGCCCGCGAGTGAAAAAGTTTGGCCACCCCTGTCCTAGGATCTACCACACAGACACACACACACACACAGACACACACACACACACACACACACACACACACACACACACACACACACACACACACACACACAGTTTCAAATGTTTCAAACCTCATCCTCCACCCGGGATTCAAACCCATGACCTTCTAGCTGTGAGGCCACCTTGCTGCCAACATTTCTATTGAGAACAGGCTTAACAACGTGCTTTCACGTGTCAGACTCTCAAAGTCTTCAATAACAACAGAAAAACTCACTAGATTAATGCTTTTTAAAAAAAAAAAAAAAAATGTCTCTAGACGTCTGAATACTCGCTAAAATGGCGTCAAAGTCACTGATTTAGAATATAGAGTAATAAAAGAAAACCTGAGGTCCATCAGCCCGACTTCTTAGCGACTAGAAATCATTTTGGGGAACTTTAATTGACCAAAAACGGGAAAATTTATTTACATCGGGGATGCCCGACCAGTCGATCGCGGTCTACCGGTAGCCTGCGGACTGGTTCCAAATCGACCGCCGAGTGTGTCGGGAATAAAATGAAATGAAGTCAGTTTTTTCAACTCAGCGACTTTGTTCAGTACATATTCAGACCCTCTAGATCAGGTGTGGGCAAACTCCGGCCCGTGGGCCACATGCGGCCTGTTGAACGTTTTAATCCGACCCACCGAACTTAAAAAAATTAAATAAATAAACCTTATTAATGTTTTATTTTCCTGTAATTCTAATGTTTTCTCACTAGATGGCGCCAAAGATACAACAACACTGCTCTCATTAAAATGTGTGTGTCTCCGTGATGCCCACAAAATAAACAGTGTGCACAGATATGGAAAGCCACCGGAGCCAATACACGCACGTAAACAAGCAGGTTAGACGTTAAAAAAACCAAAATGTTACATCAAGCCTTAGATTTCAAACCTAGCGCTGCTAGATTTTAAATTTAACTCTCTTGATGTAACATTTAGTGCTTGTTTAAATTCTAGCATCATTCTATTGGTCTAATCTAGAGGTTACCAAAGCATGCCATCCATCTGATCCTGTTCCGGACCCCTGGGCAAATGTTGGAAATCAATGTGGCCCAAGAATCAAAAAGTTTGCCCACCTATGATCTATATGCTTAAAGCTTCAATCTGGCAGCTTTTTCTAAATTTATTGACAAATTTTGAAGTCTGTGACGTGAAATCACATTAAGTCTGAAATCAATGAGCAGCACCTGTTGCTGTTATGGCCGCTATCCTCTCCTAAAGCGCTGCGTGTCAGGAAAAAGTCTGTGTGTGTGTTAGAGAGAGAGAGAGGCTGGTTGGAAACCATCTCCGGGGGTTTGCGATGGTAACACCGGACTGGTAGATCTCAGGAGGTTTGGTATTAGAAAAGTAGATCTTGGGACAAAAAAGTTTGGCCACCGCTGCTTTACCGAATGAAATGAGCCGAAATGGGCTTCCTCTGCAGGGTGGCTGGGCTCTCTCTCAGAGATCAGGTGAGGAGCTCTGCCGTCCGGGAGGAACTCGGTGTCGAGTTGCTCCTCCTCAAGATCGAGAGGATCGAGTATCTGGTCAGGATGCCCCCCTAGCGCCTTGCTGGTGAGGTGTTTTGGGCACGTCCCACCGGGAGGAGACCAAGAGGCAGACCCCGGACCAGGTGGAGAGACTATGTCTCACAGCTGGTTGGGGAACGACTCGGGACGCTTCCGGGTGAGCTGGAGGACGCAGCCGCAACCCGGCCCCGGATAAGTGGAAGACGACGGAACGGAAGGGAACCCCTGGTTTGTGTCGATGGCGGAAGGAGAGGAAAAAAAGAAGAAGAGGAGAATACTCACACTTACCAACTGCAACACATCTTCATCTTTTGGCATGATCGAAAGTTCCAGGACGTGTTCGCTACGATAGAGAGGAAGAGGATCAGAGACGATAAACCTGGTCACTGATGAACCAACCGGAACGGGTCTCACCTGTTCTGGATCAACGCGATCACCTGAGAGTAGGATTTCCCCAGAATGGTCTCCCCGTTCACCTTCACCAGTCTGTCACCTGGAGAACAAGTCACGAGAGAACTCAGAGAATCCAACGGTCGTCTGGTTTGGTGCCAGTCTGTGTGCCAGTCATACCTTTACACAGTCCTGCCTGATGGGCAGGACCACATTCTTTCACACTCTTCACAAAGATGGTGTCCATCGGCTCCAGCTGAGACCGCTGACCCCCTACGTAACACATGGGATCTGGATCAGTGCTATGGGCTGGGTCCTTCAGACCTGAAAGGGTCTCCTCACCTGCTCCAGCGATGTTTCCGTTCTCTTCATCCTGCCAGGACGGCAAAGCAGGGTTAGATGGATGGTATGTAGGGGACGGTGCGGGGCTACGGATACTAGGATGCTCCTAGTCTGGGGGGGTCGGACACAGACGGACTGAAACCAAGAAACATCCAGGATGTTTAACGGGGAAGATTCAGTCTATATGGGCGGTTGGATCCCAACATGGACCAATGGAAGGCTGGCATTCTGTGATGAATGTTAACACGGATGAAAACTTCAGTCTTAACCTCTCTGTTGTTTCTATCCAATTGGCGGTGGGTGAGAAACCCGGGCAGGAAAAATCCCAGTTCCCGTGGCAACCACCTACCACTTTTGCGTGAGGGCGTCGCCTTAGCTGCACAACAGCAACATATCACCATTGATCCTCACTGCCTTCAGCTCATCAGAGGATGATCCATATGTAGAACCCCTCACCATGGTAACCAGGATCTACGTTCCTACCCTCACCATGGTAACCAGGATCTACGTTCCTACCCTCACCATGGTAACCAGGATCTACGTTCCTACCCTCACCATGGTAACCAGGATCTACGTTCCTACCCTCACCATGGTAACCAGGATCTACATTCCTACCCTCACCATGGTAACCAGGATCTACTACATTCCTACCCTCACCATGGTAACCAGGATCTACGTTCCTACCCTCACCATGGTAACCAGGATCTACGTTCCTACCCTCACCATGGTAACCAGGATCTACATTCCTACCCTCACCATGGTAACCAGGATCTACTACATTCCTACCCTCACCATGGTAACCAGGATCTACGTTCCTACCCTCACCATGGTAACCAGGATCTACGTTCCTACCCTCACCATGGTAACCAGGATCTACATTCCTACCCTCACCATGGTAACCAGGATCTACGTTCCTACCCTCACCATGGTAACCAGGATCTACATTCCTACCCTCACCATGGTAACCAGGATCTACGTTTCTACCCTCCCCATGGAAACCAGGATCTACGTTCCTACTCTCACCGTGGTAACCAGGATCTACGTTTCTACCCTCACCATGGTAACCAGGATCTACGTTTCTACCCTCACCATGGTAACCAGGATCTACATTCCTACTCTCACTGTGGTAACCAGGAAAACGAGGCACCGAAACTTGAGGAGAACCACATGAGAAGAAGAGATGGAGGAAACCAGAAAGGGGTGGAGGGTAAGATCTTACCCGGGTATTCTCCTTGCCTCCATGTTGGGAAGATTCCGGTGGGTAGACGATGAAATGTCGCAGAGTGAATCCAAATCCCTGTGAGTTTTTCTGGATGTAAATAGTCCTCGGGCCCTGCCACGCCATGCCCTCCACCTCGCCTGACGACAGCGGCCTGCGCCTGATCTCATTGGACGACACCATACCATCTCTCCGTCCTTTGGCCTGAAAAAAAGGTAAAAAAAAAGTTAAAAAAATCTCTTTTTTTTCATCAAATTCAGAAGAAAATTCACGCTAAACCTTGTAGAATACGTCCAGGAGCATAATGAGTAGTTTCTAGTGAAGCTGAGAGGACGACTATGGGTTGTGCTCTGCCTGAGTTCCCTTAAAGGAAGTGTGGGTGAAGGGATGTGGGCGTGGGGCTTCATTCTGGGACCTCTGCCCACTCCGGTACGAGCATGAATTCCACCAATGCCGGGAATTTGTCAGAAACTTCCTCTTTCCATGGAAGAAGCTTCGGAATCACCTTCGATCACACGTATCCCGGCAACAATGGAAGTAAAAATATATCCTCGTTATTTATAACTCTAACAACAGGAACAGATCTGGACTCATAAATCTGGAAAATTACAGGAACAATAGAAGGAGGAGGCTCAGACCGTTTACAGGGTGACTAATGAAATCAGTCTGACCAGTAAGATGATGGAAATAAACAGACCACAGTCTTATTTACAAAATAAAATGGAAATGAGTCCAACACGGAACTCAGAGGAACGCCCAATCAAAACACAGCCTTAAATGGGAAACCAGGGCTTCTCTCACCCCGGCTGCATCCTGAGGATCCTGAGGTGTTCCCTGTCCAGCTGTGAGACATAGTCTCTCCAGCAGGTCCAGGGTCTGCCTCTGGATCTCCTCTATACAAGATGAGCCCAAAACACATCACCAACGAGGGAGGCTTTCTAACCAGATGCCGGAACCACCCCATCAGGCTTCTCTTGACCTGGAGGAGCAACGGCTCTACTCCAAACTCCTCCTGGATGGCAGAGCTCCTCCCTCTATCTCCTAGAGAGACCCCGCCCACCCTGCAGAGGAAGATCATTTCAGACATGATCTGTGATCTTGTTCTTTCGGTCACCACCCACACTGCTGATCATGGTGAGGGTAGGAACGTAGATCCTGGTTACCATGGTGAGGGTAGGAATGTAGATCCTGGTTACCATGGTGAGGATAGGAACGTAAATCCTGGTTACCATGGTGAGGGTAGGAACGTAGATCCTGGTTACCATGGTGAGGGTAGGAATGTAGATCCTGGTTACCATGCTGAGGGTAGGAACGTAGATCCTGGTTACCATGGTGAGGGTAGGAACGTAGATCCTGGTTACCATGGTGAGGGTAGGAATGTAGATCCTGGTTACCATGGTGAGGGTAGGAACGTAGATCCTGGTTACCATGGTGAGCGTAGGAACGTAGATCATGGTTACCACGATGAGGGTAGAAACGTAGATACTGGTTACCATGGTGAGGGTAGGAACGTAGATCCTGGTTACAATGGTGAGGGTAGGAACGTAGATCCTGGTTACCATGGTGAGGGTAGAAACGTAGATACTGGTTACCACGGTGAGGGTAGGAACGTAGATCCTGGTTACCACGGTGAGGGTAGGAACATAGATCCTGGTTACCATGGTGAGGGTAGGAACGTAGATCCTGGTTACCATGGTGAGGGTAGGAATGTAGATCCTGGTTACCATGGTGAGGGTAGGAACGTAGATCCTGGTTACCATGGTGAGGGTAGGAACGTAGATCCTGGTTACCATGGTGAGGGTAGGAACGTAGTTCCCGGTTACCATGGTGAGGGTAGGAACCTAGATCCTGGTTACCATGGTGAGAGTAGGAACTTAGATCCTGGTTACCATGGTGAGGGTAGGAGGTAGATCCTGGTTACCATGGTGAGGGTAGGAACGTAGATCCTAGTTACCATGGTGAGGGTAGGAACGTAGATCCTGGTTACAATGGTGAGGGTAGGAACGTAGATCCTGGTTACCATGGTGAGGGTAGGAACGTAGAACCTGGTTACCACGATGAGGGTAGAAACGTAGATACTGGTTACCACGGTGAGGGTAGGAACGTAGATCCTGGTTACCACGGTGAGGGTAGGAACGTAGATCCTGGTTACCATGTTGAGGGTAGGAACGTAGATCCTGGTTACCATGGTGAGGGTAGGAACGTAGTTCCCGGTTACCATGGTGAGGGTAGGAACCTAGATCCTGGTTACCATGGTGAGAGTAGGAACTTAGATCCTGGTTACCATGGTGAGGGTAGGAGGTAGATCCTGGTTACCATGGTGAGGGTAGGAACGTAGATCCTAGTTACCATGGTGAGGGTAGGAACGTAGATCCTAGTTACCATGGTGAGGGTAGGAACGTAGATCCTGGTTACCATGGTGAGGGTAGGAACTTAGATCCTGGTTACCATGGTGAGGGTAGGAACGTAGATCCTGGTTACCATGGTGAGAGTAGGAACTTAGATCCTGGTTACCATGGTGAGGGTAGGAGGTAGATCCTGGTTACCATGGTGAGGGTAGGAGGTAGATCCTGGTTACCATGGTGAGGGTAGGAACGTAGATCCTGGTTACCATGGTGAGGGTAGGAACGTAGATCCTAGTTACCATGGTGAGGGTTCTCACACTTTAGTCTCAACTTCTTCTGTTAATTTATATGCTAATGCTTTTAATCGTGTCGAATCAGACTCTCAGCGCCAAAAATGTATTCTCTGACATCACAAACAGACCGTCCAATCAAAATTAAGCAAAGCTCTGAGGCATAAAAAATTGAGTTTTTAATTGATTGACTCGATTTACTGGAAGAATATTGAAACATGGTGTAGCTGTAGTTGGCTTCATGCCCGCCATCACTCGTTCCATCTGATGGTGATTATGTTGATGATTTTCAGGCCAGAGCCCCTGAAACCACAACATCTGGCTCTGAATTCCAAATGCTCATTTAATGAAGCAGTCATGCAGCTGCTGCGTGTTGTAGGGCATCCATGAGCATGTCGACCATCTCCTCTAACAAATCAAATGTCACCCTTTAGAATCTGAGGTTTTCTGGATCTGTCCACCCATCAAAGACATAACCCAGGTTTGAGCATCTCTTGTTTCATTCAGAGATTAGAAGAACCATGATGACTAGGACCTGACTGGGAAGAGACCCAGAGGCAGATCCTGGACCTGCTGGAGAGACTATGTCTCACAGCTTGACAGGAGAACGACTCAGGATCCTCCTGGGTGAGAGAAGCATTGGCTTCCCATTTGAGGCTGTTGCCCCCGTGACCTGGCCACAGATAACCGGAAGACGACAGAACAGGTCCAGAAAAGCACCAATATCCTGACCTCAAACTTTGCACACATGACAATGAAACTAAAGGATTGCTCATTGGCTTGGGCGACTGTCATGTAGACGGAGGGTCGCCGGTTCAATCCCTGCCCGGTAATTCATGCTGAGGTCTCCTTGAGCAAGACACTGAACCCCCAATGTCTCCTCATGGTAGTTTACAGCTTCCACATCAGGTATGAATGAATGGGTGTGACCTTTGATGTAAAACCCTTTGAGAACCAACGCAGGTAGAAGAGAGCTGTAGAGTTCATTCATCATCTAATGTTGGTACTGAGTAACTGTGGGTAGTTTTGGGGTATTTTTTAATCAAAAGAATTTGAAACTTGTCACCTTAGAGCTAAGCGATTTGGGAGATAAAGCGTCAACAAATGAGTCGCAGAATGAATGATGGGCCCATCACATTCTGTGGAACCCCGACGATCCTTTATGGGGTAGTCAGGGTTGCCGGAGCCTGTCTCCCTCTATCTCTGAGTGAGAGCCCAGCCATCCTGCAGAGGAAGCTCATTTCAGCCATGATCTCGTTCTTTTGGTCACCACCCACACTGGTGATCATGGTGAAGGAAGGAACGTAGATCCTGGTTACCATGGTGAGGGTAGGAACGTAGATCCTGGTTACCATGGTGAGGGTAGGAACGTAGATCCTGGTTACCATGGTGAGGGTAGGAACGTAGATCCTGGTTACCATGGTGAGGGAAGGAACGTAGATCCTGGTTACCATGGTGAGGGTAGGAACGTAGATCCTGGTTACCATGGTGAGGGTAGGAACGTAGATCCTGGTTACCATGGTGAGGGTAGGAACGTAGATCCTGGTTACCATGGTGAGGGTAGGAACGTAGATCCTGGTTACCATGGTGAGGGTAGGAACGTAGATCCTGGTTACCATGGTGAGGGTAGGAACGTAGATCCTGGTTACCATGGTGAGGGTAGGAACGTAGATCCTGGTTACCATGATGAGGGTAGGAACGTAGATCCTGGTTACCATGGTGAGGGTAGGAACGTAGATCCTGGTTACCATGGTGAGGGTAGGAACGATTCATGGCAAGAAGCAGGCCCACAACAGGTCGCCAGTCTGTTGTGGGCCACACACTCATTCATAACAGCCAATCAACCAAACATGCATGTTTTTGGAGCGTGGGAGGAAACCCACGCATACACGGGCAGAACATGCAAAGTCCACACAAGAAGGCCAGTGTTCCAAGCCTTGTCCCCACCCGGGATTAGAACCCCGACCTACTTGCTGTAAGACCACTGTGCTACCCACTGCGCCATCGTGCTTCCATGTTGTGTTTCATGAAGCACAGCAGAGTTCTCTACAATGCCATCTAAAGATTACCCAGGACATGCGGTGGCGCTGGATGAGCCTCCTGGATCCGCGTCTCCTTGGCGATGTGACTGGCGTCGGACGGGGCGATGTGTGAGGAGAGACCACCCTCAGGACGGCCAGCCAGATACAACGAGGCTCCACGTCACTGCAGTCGACCCCGACGGAGCACTGGAAGCGCCACTGGTGCCCTGACGGAGCCGGCGCGAGACTTGACCCCGTCAGCATAGCACCCGAGCGTCCTCATGAACTGTCCTGAGCGGGGTTACCGATCTTCAGCTGGCATGTCCTGTGGCGTTGGCGTAGCGGTACGACAACAACAGAGGAACCTTCAAACTGGATCCAACTCGTTCCGGGTTTCCATCTTACTAACGTAGGTTGGCGCTCTTCTACATGGATGGTTAACCTTTGAAGATGAGGACCGTGGCAAAGACGCCAAGGACTTTGATGAGAACGTTGAAGAGGATTTAAACGATGACCATGATGGTTCCTTGTTGACGGGTAGCGTGGTTAATGACGTCACTGAGGAAAACTTGGCAGTGGTTTTGATGAAGACTTACACGAGAAGCTCGATCGAGGACCTCCGTCCTCGTTGGGCACTAAGACGTGGCTCAAAGAGAGCTTACCCGAAGGCCCGGTGAGAACCTGGACTGGCACTTCGATGACGCGTCCGACTTTAAAAAGGACCAATGAGGACGTAGAGGAAGATTCCAGTTAGGATGTTTACTTCCCTTTCCTGGTGCGACGCATCCGAATCCGGTCTGAAAAATCAATCCCAAAGTTGTCACCGAGGAGTGTCAGACTTCGATCTTCTCTGGACTTGTTGAATCTCCTGCTCTGAACCAATGAGGCGATCTGTATAAAATCCAGGGATCAGATGGAATTCCTCCTCACGCGGGCGGGCGGGCGGGCACCACAGTGCAGCACTGACTATCTATATAGCTGTCTAAGTATAGTCCTCTCTCCTCTCACCACTGCCATGCCTCTCTCTTTTCTCATTCTCTCTATCTCGCCCTCCCTCGGGTGTATTTGCTGACATTCCCTCTCTCTCTCTCTCTCTTTCAGCTACATTCCTCTCATCCTTTAGATACACAGGCCAGTGCTTTGGTGCTAATCTTCCTCTGTGTGCTGGGTCTCCCTGTCACCTCCGCTTAGACTCACAACCTGCTGGCTGATGCTGCTGTTCCAGGCACAAACACACACTCGGACTGCGTTACCTAACCGAGAAACACCCAGAAACAAATCATCGAGATGCAGCCTTAGATTACTTTGATTATCGGTTAAACTATTGATTACTCATCCGGGGCCGGGCGTCGGGGCAACATCCTCAAACGGGAAGCCAAGGCTTCTCTCCCCCGGCTGCATCCTCCATCTCACCCAGGAGGATCCTGAGGTGTTCCCTGTCCAGCTGTGAGACATAGTCTCTTCAGCAGGTCCGAGGTCTGCCTCTTGGTCTCCTCCTGGTGGGACGGAACACCTCATCAGCGAGGGAGGCATCCTGACCAGATGTCCGAACCACTCCATCTGGCTTCTCTCGACCTGGAGGAGGAGCGGCTCGACCCTGAGCTCCTCACCCGATCTCTGAGTGAGGGTCCAGCCACCCTGCAGAGGAAGATCATTTCAGCAGCTTGTATCTGTGATCTCGTTCTTTTGGAGGGGATCTTGTTCATGGTGAGGGTAGGAACGTAGATCCTGGTTACCACGGTGACGGTAGGAACGTAGATCCTGGTTACCACGGTGACGGTAGGAACGTAGATCCTGGTTACCACGGTGAGGGTATGAACGTAGATCCTGGTTACCATGGTGAGGGTGGGAACGTAGATCCTGGTTACCATGGTGAGGGTGGGAACGTAGATCCTGGTTACCATGGTGAGGGTATGAACGTAGATCCTGGTTACCATGGTGAGGGTATGAACGTAGATCCTGGTTACCATGGTGAGGGTAGGAACGTAGATCCTGGTTACCACGGTGAGGGTAGGAACGTAGATCCTGGTTACCATGGTGAGGGTAGGAACGTAGATCCTGGTTACCATGGTGAGGGTAAGAACGTAGATCCTGGTTACCATGGTGAGGGTAGGAACGTAGATCCTGGTTACCATGGTGAGGGTAAGAACGTAGATCCTGGTTTCCATGGTGAGGGTAGGAATGTAGATCCTGGTTACCATGGTGAGGGTAAGAACGTAGATCCTGGTTACCATGGTGAGGGTAGGAATGTAGATCCTGGTTACCATGGTGAGGGTAGGAATGTAGATCCTGGTTACCATGGTGAGGGTAGGAACGTAGATCCTGGTTACCATGGTGAGGGTAGGAACGTAGATCCTGGTTACCATGGTGAGGGTAGGAACGTAGATCCTGGTTACCATGGTGAGGGTATGAACGTAGATCCTGGTTACCATGGTGAGGGTAGGAACGTAGATCCTGGTTACCATGGTGAGGGTATGAACGTAGATCCTGGTTACCATGGTGAGGGTAGGAACGTAGATCCTGGTTACCACGGTGAGGGTAGGAACGTAGATCCTGGTTACCACGGTGAGGGTAGGAACGTAGATCCTGGTTACCATGGTGAGGGTAGGAACGTAGATCCTGGTTACCATGGTGAGGGTAAGAACGTAGATCCTGGTTACCATGGTGAGGGTAGGAACGTAGATCCTGGTTACCACGGTGAGGGTAAGAACGTAGATCCTGGTTACCATGGTGAGGGTAGGAATGTAGATCCTGGTTACCATGGTGAGGGTAAGAACGTAGATCCTGGTTACCATGGTGAGGGTAGGAATGTAGATCCTGGTTACCATGGTGAGGGTAGGAATGTAGATCCTGGTTACCATGGTGAGGGTAGGAACGTAGATCCTGGTTACCATGGTGAGGGTAGGAACGTAGATCCTGGTTACCATGGTGAGGGTATGAACGTAGATCCTGGTTACCATGGTGAGGGTAGGAACGTAGATCCTGGTTACCACGGTGAGGGTAGGAACGTAGATCCTGGTTACCACGGTGAGGGTAGGAACGTAGATCCTGGTTACCATGGTGAGGGTAGGAACGTAGATCCTGGTTACCATGGTGAGGGTAAGAACGTAGATCCTGGTTACCATGGTGAGGGTAGGAACGTAGATCCTGGTTACCACGGTGAGGGTAAGAACGTAGATCCTGGTTACCATGGTGAGGGTAGGAATGTAGATCCTGGTTACCATGGTGAGGGTAAGAACGTAGATCCTGGTTACCATGGTGAGGGTAGGAATGTAGATCCTGGTTACCATGGTGAGGGTAGGAATGTAGATCCTGGTTACCATGGTGAGGGTAGGAATGTAGATCCTGGTTACCATGGTGAGGGCAGCAACGTCTGTACGTCTGTGCTTCTGTAACACTTTTGTAAACGCTGTTAATTTAAATGATCCACATTCGCTCAGTACCAACTACAGATGAACTGGATTTATAGATTTCCACTTTGTTCCCAGTTTTTTTTTTCTGTTTTCCATCATTTTCTGTTTAAACTATTCATTTTTTCCCGTTTCGTCCGCTCTCACACTCTGCCCCTCCGCCCCCCCATCCTTCCCTGAGGGTGGATGAGTCTGCGACCCATGTGAGGCTTCGTGTCCTCGTCTTTCTGAGTGTGTGAGGACTAACAAACATGGAGGCCAGACCAAAAATAACCGGATGTGATGGATGAGTCAGAGCTAAAAAAGCCTGACCTGCTTCTTCAAACGGATGCTTGAAAACACCTCATCAGGAAGCGGTGTG
Source organism: Neostethus bicornis (assembly GCA_902685375.1). NCBI lineage: Eukaryota > Metazoa > Chordata > Actinopteri > Atheriniformes > Phallostethidae > Neostethus > Neostethus bicornis. The sequence continues at coordinate 1,029,734 of LR738559.1, forward strand.
TGTCGGTCAGGACCCCGCCGATAAATACCACGTCCTGATCACTGCAGCACCCAGAGATTCACTCTGACGGATCGGTCCCGCCTCGGGGATTCAAATCATCCGCACTGATTACACATCAACGCACGCTCTTCTCGCTCCGTTCTCACGAACACGCTCGCTGACCTGCAGACGGCCGACCAATCAGATGAAGAATACTCTCCTGGGGGGGTTTGTGTGGCCGGTGGCTCCAAGCGGTCCAAGAGTGAGCTTCAGAACAGCTGCCAGGTGGTGTAGAGTTGGGTTGGGTGGAGCTGGAACAGCAGCTTGGTGGAAAAGGAGAGCAGAGCCAACCGTTCTCTGTTCCAGTTCTACTCCACCCAACTCAGCACCACCGAGCAGTCTGATAGGGCAGAGCCCTGGAGCCCTGGAGCTTCCACGGGAGCCACACAACAAGAAAGTTAGGGTTTGAGTCCCAGAGTGGAGGTGGGGCTTGAAACACTGGTCTTTCTGTGTGTAGTTTGCATGTTCTCCCTGTGTATGTGTGTGTTTTCTCTGGTTTCCTCTAAAAACATACATGTTAGGTTGATTGGCTGCTTTGAAATAACCCCTAGGAATGAGTGTGTGTGTGTGTTTGTGTGTGTGGCCCTGCGGCAGACTGGTGACCTGTTTGGGGTGTACCCTGCCCCAGCTGGGATAGGTTCCGACACCCTCTGGGACCCCGTCAGGGATGGACGGGTTAAAAGATGAATGAATCAATATTTAGTCTTACCTTCTTAACCGTCCGGGGGGCGAGAGGCAGGGTGCACCCCGAACAGGTCGCCAATCTGTCTCAAGGCCACACACACACAAACACACACACACAAACACACACACACACACACACTCATTCCTAGGGGCAGTTTGGCACCAGCCAGTCATCTAACATGCATATTTTTGGAGGGTGGGAGGAAACCCACACATACACGAGGAGAACATGTAAACTCCACACAGAAAGGACAGTGTTCTAAGCCTTGTCCCCATCCGGGACTCGAACCCCTGACCTCCTTGCTGTGAGACCACTGTGCCACCCACTGTGCCACCGTGCTGCCCGTATGAGAAACATTTCAGTTTAAAATGTAAGTGTTTGATCCAAAGGAGCTGCAAATACACACACATACACACACACACACTCTTACAGACCTATATGTCTTTAAATCCATTACTATTTTGACCGCTAGAGGTCGCTGTTTCTTTACTAGCAGATTTTTTTTTAAATAATCCAGAGAAGCCCTTGTTGTTTTTTTTTTTTTTTAAACTCTGCCTTGTTTTTTTAAGACATCAGATCTGTTAAATCCGGTAGAACAAGAGGACGTGCAACGAGCCGTGGAAAGACTGGGAGGGGTCACGTCATCGATTTATGTATCCTACAAAATAAAAGACTAATTGACCTATTTTTAGTCAAGTGTGAGAATCGAGCTAAAAATAACTGCCCCCTTCTTCCGGACGGCCTACGTCATCAAACATGGAGGAGGATGAAGGGAGACTCCTTCCACCCCCCCCCCCCCCCCTCCTTCCATCCATCCCATAATAATAATACTTTTTATTAAAATGGGACGAAGAGGCTTCAAGACAAAAAACAAATCTGTCAAAATAAAATAAGAAATAATAGAAAAAAATTTAAACATCAAAGCAAATTAAAATAATCTGGATTTTTAAATGTTGGCTGTGTGTGTGTGTGTGTGAGTGTGTGTGTGTGTGTGTGTGAGTGTGTGTGTGTGTGTGTGAGTGTATGTGTGTGTATGTGTGTGTATGTGTGTGAGAAAGAGAGAGAAAGGGAGAGCGAGAGAGTGAGAGAATGCATGTGCAGTTCTGTTCCTTCATCTTCTGTTTATCCAGGGCCGGGTCGCAGGGCCAACACCCTCAGACGTGAAGCCCAGGCTTCTCTCACCCCGGCTGCATCCTCCAGCTCACCCAGGAGGATCCTGAGGTGTTCCCTGTCCAGCTGGGAGACATAGTCTCTCCAGCAGGTCCAGGGTCTGACTCTAGATCTCCTCCTGGTGGGACGGAACACCTCACCAACACAGGGAGGGAATGAGTGTGATGTTTGTGTGTGTGTCCTTGCAACAGACTGGCGACCCGTTCAGGGTGTTTCCTGCCTCTCGCCTGGAATCAGCCAGGATAGGCTCTGGCATTCCCGGACACCCCGTTAGGAATCGACGGTTCAGAAGATAAACGAACATAAATGTCTGTCGTGTAGGACGATACATGAGAAAATTAAAGCATGGCTGATGCCACCTAGTGCCAGACTGGTCACTTGTTCAGGGTGTTTCCTGCCACTTTACATATTACATGTAAACACACACACACACACACACACCACACGGTCTAACAAAGCTCTATTGTCATTTAACCCCTCCTTCCACACACACACACTCCCCGTCTCTCTGCTACAGTACTGAGCTGCCTCTTGTTCGGACGCCCCCCATGCCTTTGTAACCCCCCTTCCTATGTCCGCCCCTTCCCTGTGCCCCCCCTCCCGGTGTACCTCCCCTCACCGTGTTCCCGCCCCATTCCAAACAGAAGCCGTCGCTCTGTCATGTTTTAAAAACTGAACCATGATCGACTTTAAAATTCAGTTGTTAATTAAGATTAAAAACCTGAACAGTGAGCTGCACGGTGGCCTCGCAGCAAGAAGGTCAGGGGTTTGAGTTGTGGAATGAGGTTTGAAACACTAGTGTTTCTGTGTGGAGTTTGCATGTTTTGCTTATGTATGTAGGTTTTCACCTCACCCTCCAAAAACAGGCTGATTGGCTGCTATTAAATTACCCCTAGGAATGAGTGTGTGTGTCCCCTCAACAGACTGTTACTGTTCAGGGTGTTACCTGCCTCTATCTGATATAAACTGGGATAAGCTAAGTCACCACGGTGAGGGTAGGAACGTAGATCCTGGTTACCATGGTGAGGGTATGAACGTAGATCCTGGTTACCATGGTGAGGGTAGGAACGTAGATCCTGGTTACCATGGTGAGGGTAGGAACGTAGATCCTAGTTACCATGGTGAGGGTATGAACGTAGATCCTGGTTACCATGGTGAGGGTAGGAACGTAGATCCTAGTTACCATGGTGAGGGTATGAACGTAGATCCTGGTTACCATGGTGAGGGTAGGAACGTAGATCCTGGTTACCATGGTGAGGGTAGGAACATAGATCCTGGTTACCATGGTGAGGGTAGGAACGTAGATCCTGGTTACCATGGTGAGGGTAGGAACGTAGATCCTAGTTACCATGGTGAGGGTAGTAACGTAGATCCTGGTTACCACGGTGAGGATAGGAACTTAGATCCTGGTTACCATGGTGAGGGTAGGAATGTAGATCCTGGTTACCATGGTGAGGGTAGGAACGTAGATCCTGGTTACCATGGTGAGGGTAGGAACGTAGATCCTGGTTACCATGGTGAGGGTAAGAACGTAGATCCTGGTTACCATGGTGAGGGTAGGAATGTAGATCCTGGTTACCATGGTGAGGGTAGGAACGTAGATCCTGGTTACCATGGTGAGGGTAAGAACGTAGATCCTGGTTACCATGGTGAGGGTAGGAACGTAGATCCTGGTTACCATGGTGAGGGTAAGAACGTAGATCCTGGTTACCATGGTGAGGGTAGGAACGTAGATCCTGGTAACCATGGTGAGGGTAGGAACATAGATCCTGGTTACCATGGTGAGGGTAAGAACGTAGATCCTGGTTACCATGATGAGGGTAGCAAACTCCTCCACTTGGGGCAGGACCCTGTCCCTGACCCGCAGGGGGCATTGCACCCTTTTCCGGGCGAGGAGCATGGTCTTGGATTTGGAGGCGCTAATTCCGATCCCGGCGCTTCACACTCCGCAGCAAAGAGACTAGGCTGGCATTCTCAAATAATCCATGTTTTCTGTTCTGTGATTGGCTCCTCCTCCTTCCACCTGCATTCCACGTCATGACACATTCATTCCTAATGGAGTCCCAGGGGTGCCGGAGCCTATCCCGGCTCATTCAAGACGAGAGGCAGGATACCACAACTCCCATCCTTCACTGTGGAGGAACTCAAACACCACCAGTCCACCATCTTTAGTTTACAGCAGATGGGCTTCATCTTGATGGAAACAGGATGGTAGATCCAGTCTGGAGACATCCAGGAGAGGAACGCTGAGGATGCTTTGAAACAAAACTCTCTCCAATGGCGGTAAGTAAGAACACACGCACACACACACACACATGCTCACAGGCTCATTCCTAGGGGGAGTTTCTTATCAGCCAGTCAACCTAACATCTATGTTTTTGGAAGAAACCAGAGAAAACCCACAGATACACAGGTAGAACATGCAGACTACACACAGAAAGACCAGTGTTCCAAAACTCGTGCCCACCCAGGATTAGAACCCTGTGGGGCCAAACCACTGCGCCACCGTGCCGCCCACTGAAGGGACTGTTTACCAAAAAAAAATAAAAAAAAAAATAAATAAAAGCAAATCAGGTTTTAAAATTTAAAAATGTGAATGAAACTAATTTTGTTTTGTTTTTTTTACTTTGAATGTTTTTAATGTTGAATCTTTGGCATTTTTTTTTTTCTATCCTTACTTTGTTTCTGTGTCTTTTCTGGGGTCCCAGGGACGGCTTGGGCCTAGCGGGAATCGAACCAGGTTCTCTTGGTTGAAGGACTGTATCTCTACCACTAGGCCAACGCCCCCCTGGGACCAGAATTTTGTTGTTTTGACAGCGTTTCTGATGTTGTTTACGTTTGGTTTTAGGTTTTCTTCCATCTAAAGTTTTAGCGGATTAGTTAGAAACAGCTGGTTGGCGTCTAAAGCTGGTAAAGGTTGGTACGTTGGGTTTTTAGGAGTTTCCTTTGGATCAGAAATCCTTCTGAATCCAGACAATCCTCCATCAGAACCAGAGCAGCTCTGGATTCTCTCCACACCCACCATCCCCTTCATCTTCTGCTGGCACTGGGAGACCAACACAGGCTGGTATTGTGCCCAAAACTCTAACTCATTTCACAAGAATCTGCAAATGAATAAGAAGAAGAATTTTTCCTCGAAATTCCAAACAGACGTTTTGTTCCAGTTTGAATAAAAAAAAAAAAATACAAAGAGAAGCAAATAATGTTCAACGTTTAAAACAAAAAACAGACTGTAGAGCAGCTCGTTAGAGATAGAGGTACGGTTACCATGGTGAGGGTAGGAACGTAGATCCTGGTTACCATGGTGAGGGTAGGAACGTAGATCCTGGTTACCATGGTGAGGGAAGGAACGTAGATCCTGGTTACCATGGTGAGGGTAGGAACGTAGATCCTGGTTACCATGGTGAGGGTAGGAACATAGATCCTGGTTACCATGGTGAGGGTAGGAACGTAGATCCTGGTTACCATGGTGAGGGTAGGAACGTAGATCCTGGTTACCATGATGAGGGTAGGAACGTAGATCCTGGTTACGATGGTGAGGATAGGAACGTAGATCCTGGTTACCATGGTGAGGGTAGGAACGTAGATCCTGGTTACCATGGTGAGGATAGGAACGTAGATCCTGGTTACCATGGTGAGGGAAGGAACGTAGATCCTGGTTACCATGGTGAGGGTAGGAACGTAGATCCTGGTTACCATGGTGAGGGTAGGAACGTAGATCCTGGTTACCATGGTGAGGGTAGGAACGTAGATCCTGGTTACCATGGTGAGGGTAGGAACGTAGATCCTGGTTACCATGGTGAGGGTAGGAACGTAGATCCTGGTTACCATGGTGAGGGTAGGAACGTAGATCCTGGTTACCATGGTGAGGGTAGGAACGTAGATCCTGGTTACCATGGTGAGGGTAGGAACGTAGATCCTGGTTACCATGGTGAGGGTAGGAATGTAGATCCTGGTTACCATGGTGAGGGTAGGAACGTAGATCCTGGTTACCATGGTGAGGGTAAGATTTTTATTTTTAAAAAACGAGTTTCCCCTGAGTGCAGATCCGTAGTGAACAAACCCCTGACTCCATCACAGAGCAGCTGAGTCTAGAACAATCCATTCCAAGCTGGACTTATAAGGAAGTAGAAGTTCCACTCTGTTGGACACAGCGAGCCAGACAGTCAGTAAAGGCAAAAAAACACAGAAATAAATTCCAGATCACTGCTTCTTACAAGTTCACCATCACACACACATTCACAGATATATAGATACGCAGACGAGGGAGGTGGGGCGCGTGTTATATATGAACCATGGATCATCTGCAGTTCTTTATGCTTCAAAAACCAGAAAAATGTGTCACAGAAAAACAGATGAATCCTGAAAAATAACAGTTTATGAAGCTGTGAATCATATGCAGCCAATCAGAGACAGAAGATGATGGAGAACAAGAGTCAAATCCATCCACCTGACTTCTACGGAATCAGTCACCTTCACCATGGTAACCAGGATCTACGTTCCTTCCCTCACCATGGTAACCAGGATCTACGTTCCTACCCTCACCATGGTAACCAGGATCTACGTTCCTACCCTCACCATGGTAACCAGGATCTACGTTCCTTCCCTCACCATGGTAACCAGGATCTACGTTCCTACCCTCACCATGGTAACCAGGATCTACGTTCCTACCCTCACCATGGTAACCAGGATCTAGGTTCCTACCCTCACCATGGTAACCAGGATCTACGTTCCTACCATCACCATGGTAACCAGGATCTACGTTCCTACCATCACCATGGTATCTAGGATCTACGTTCCTACCCTCACCATGGTAACCAGGATCTACATTCCTACCCTCACCATGGTAACCAGGATCTACGTTCCTACCCTCACCATGGTATCCAGGATCTACGTTCCTACCCTCACCATGGTATCCAGGATCTAGGTTCCTACCCTCACCATGGTAACCAGGATCTAGGTTCCTACCCTCACCATGGTAACCAGGATCTACGTTCCTACCATCACCATGGTATCCAGGATCTACGTTCCTACCCTCACCATGGTATCTAGGATCTACGTTCCTACCCTCACCATGGTAACCAGGATCTACATTCCTACCCTCACCATGGTAACCAGGATCTACGTTCCTACCCTCACCATGGTAACCAGGATCTACGTTCCTACCCTCAACATGGTAACCAGGATCTACGTTCCTACCCTCACCATGGTAACCAGGATCTACGTTCCTACCCTCAACATGGTAACCAGGATCTACGTTCCTACCCTCACCATGGTAACCAGGATCTACGTTCCTACCCTCAACATGGTAACCAGGATCTACGTTCCTACCCTCACCATGGTAACCAGGATCTACGTTCCTACCCTCACCATGGTAACCAGGATCTACGTTCCTACCCTCACCATGGTAACCAGGATCTACGTTCCTACCCTCACCATGGTAACCAGGATCTACGTTCCTACCCTCATCAACGCCATACTTTTTGTATTACAGTATGTTTTCATTCATTCATCTTCTGGACCGTCCACCCCTAACAGGGTTGCGGGGGGTGCAGGCGCTTATCCTGGCTAATTCAAAGAGACAGGATGATACACCCCGAACAGGTCGCAAGTTTGTCAAAAGGCCGCACAAACAATCGTTCTTAGCAGCCAATCAACCTAACATGTATGTTTTTGGAGGAAACCAGAGAAAACACACACATTCACAGGGAGAACATGCAAACTACACACAGAAAGACCAGTGATTAGAGCCTCCTTTCTACTTGGGACTCCAACCCCCAACTTTCTTGCTGTGAGGGCACAGTGCCGCCCTGCCTAAGTGTGTTTTTCTAAAGTTAAAAGTTTGACATTTATGTTGAGGGTTTTTTGTTTGTTTGTTTTGGAGTACAGCTGACGGACGGACATACAGACATATGAACGGACAGATGGATGGATATACAGAGAGACGGGTAGACGGTCAGACATACAGTCAGACGGACAGACAGATAACTTTTCAAATGGATGGTGGTAAACATCTTGTTTCCTCTTCGGACCCGGTCTAAGCAGATCAGAGAGACTACAATGTGTCCTCTGTTTCAGTCCGTTCGTGGGCTGCCTGATAGAAACACATTCCATCCAGCTGCTTAAAGGGTCTCTGTTCCTCTCCCACACATCCCACTCCCACCTGTACCTGCCCTCCCCGCTCAGCCAGCATCACCTCTCTACAGTCACTGAAGACATGCACCAACAAAAACATTCCTTTGATCCTTTTATGGTCTGAATTCTATTCAAACTCGTGTTTTTTAAATGGAACCAGTTTTTTTTCTGTGGAGTGTGTGAGACTTACTTCAGAGTGAGGAGGAATCCCAACCAGGCAAAAAGCAACTCCATTCATTGAGTTGTCAGCTTTAGGAGCGAAGGGGAGAAAAGATGGGACGGATTTAGCATGGCGAGCTGTCTCCTCTGTGAGAGCACTGACTGAGCCCCCCGATCCCTCACTCTCTACAAACACTCCCTCCACAAACCGCGCCTACTGCTCCGTCATGACGCCAGACTCTGGCAAACACAACACACCAGGTTTTTTCAAGATTTTTTTTTTCAAAATAGGACACGTTTATTCATAAAAATGAATTTTATCAACTAAAAAATGAACAAATATTTCTGCTTTTGTTAAAAATCAACACACAAAAAGCTATTTTATTATGTTTTTTATTCTTCTTTCTTAAAAACTCTGGTTAAAAACTTTAGAAATCCAGCTGAAAATTGAGACGGAACAAAACGTGGTCGTAGAAAACTTCAGCAAATTTTTAAAAACTTCAGAAAACTTCAGAAAATTAAAAAAAAAAATCAGAAAATTAAAAAAAAAAAACTTCAGAAAACTTCAGAAAATTAAAAAAAAACTTCAGAAAACTTCAGAAATTTTAAAAAACTTTAGAAAATCTTTAAAAAAAACTTCAGAAAACTTCAAATTTTTTTTTTTTTAAATTCAGAAAACTTCAGAATTTTTTTTTTAAAAAATTCAGAAAACTTCAGAAAAAAAAAATTCAGAAAATTCCGTCTAAAGTCAGTAGAAATACAGAAAAAAATGTTTTTTTTTCTGAGAAAATAAAAAAAAATTTGGGAAAGGTTTTATTGTTACAAAAAGCATCCGTAATAATTAGGATACCATATTACTCCGTCCTGATAAAGAAAGAGCTGAGTCGAAAAAAAACCTCTCGATTTACAGGTCGATCTACGTTCCTACCCTCACCATGGTAACCAGGATCTACGTTCCTACCCTCACCATGGTAACCAGGATCTATGTTCCTACCCTCACCATGGTAACCAGGATCTACGTTCCTACCCTCACCATGGTAACCAGGATCTATGTTCCTACCCTCACCGTGGTAACCAGGATCTACGTTCCTACCGTCACCATGGTAACCAGGATCTACGTTCCTACCCTCACCGTGGTAACCAGGATCTATGTTCCTACCCTCACCGTGGTAACCAGGATCTATGTTCCTACCCTCACCATGGTAACCAGGATCTATGTTCCTACCCTCACCATGGTAACCAGGATCTACGTTCCTACCCTCACCATGGTAACCAGGATCTACGTTCCTACCCTCACCATGGTAACCAGGATCTATGTTCCTACCCTCACCATGGTAACCAGGATCTACGTTCTACCCTCACCATGTTAACCAGAGTAGGTGGTGACTGAAAGGATCAGATCAAGGATAAAATGATCTTCCTCTGCAGGGTAGCTGGGCTCTCACTCAGAGATAGTTAAAACCTCTGCCATCTGGGAGACACACACACAGCGTTAGCTTCAGCCTGGCAAATTGGTCTGAGCGGTGTGTGTGTGTGTGTGTAGCAGGGAGTGGGAGGTTATGAAGGAGGGTCTACCACGTTGTAGAGTCCCCCTCCCTCTCCTGTGGAATCCCTAATCTGGACATGGTTTTGAAAGGAATCTCATCCTCACTGCTGGAGTCCTGGTGACCTGGCATCCATCCCATCACCCCGCCTGCCACCCCCGGATCCCCAACAAATCCCTCAGCCCGTCCTCCCCCTGGTAGCACACCCCTGAACACCCCTCCTTTATGGAACAAGCTGCCAGGTTGTGTAAACGAGCTCCTCTTTGACAGAAATCATCCTTTTAAACCCACAATTTTTATTTGCTTAGTTTTGGTGGAGGGCTGCACGGTGGTGGCAGCAAGCGGGCACAGCGGGGTTTAAACCCCGGCTGCATCCTCCAGCTCACCCGGGAGGATCCAGAGGTGTTCCCCCTTCCAGCTGTGAGACACAGTCTCTCCAGCAGGTCAGGGGTCTACCTTGTGTTAGGTTACCATGGTGAGGGTAGGAACGTAGATCCTGGTTACCATGGTGAGGGTAGGAACGTAGATCCTGGTTACCACGGTGAGGGTAGGAACGTAGATCCTGGTTACCATGGTGAGGGTAGGAACGTAGATCCTGGTTACCATGGTGAGGGTAGGAACGTAGATCCTGGTTACCATGGTGAGGGTAGGAACGTAGATCCTGGTTACCACGGTGAGGGTAGGAACGTAGATCCTGGTTACCATGGTGAGGGTAGGAACGTAGATCCTGGTTACCACGGTGAGGGTAGGAACGTAGATCCTGGTTATCATGGTGAGGGTAGGAACGTAGATCCTGGTTACCATGGTGAGGGCAGGAACGTAGATCCTGGTTACCATGGTGAGGGTAGGAACATAGATCCTGGTTACCATGGTGAGGGTAGGAACGTAGATCCTGGTTACCATGGTGAGGGTAGGAACATAGATCCTGGTTACCATGGTGAGGGTAGGAACACAGATCCTGGTTACCATGGTGAGGGTAGGAACGTAGATCCTGGTTACCATAGTGAGGGTAGGAACGTAGATCCTGGTTACCATGGTGAGGGTAGGAACGTAGATCCTGGTTACCATGGTGAGGGTAGGAACGTAGATCCTGGTTACCATAGTGAGGGTAGGAACGTAGATCCTGGTTACCATGGTGAGGGTAGGAACGTAGATCTTGGCCCGCTATGAAACTGCCCCTAGGAATGAGTGTGTGTGTGGCCCTACAACAGACTGGTGATCTGTAGGTCTAACGTGTAATCCCAGTCCTTCCTGTTCATCCTGGGACAGGATTCCTCTCCTCTTTTTTCCTGCCTGAGAGGGATGCTGTAAGAGCAGGAGTGCCCTGGCTCTGTTGGGTTAACCCTGTGTGGAGCCCTCAGACACGACGTTGTGGAGCTACGTCGATGTAGAACCCTAACAAGCCGTGGTTCTCTTTGTAAACACAGAGGGATCCGGTGGCGAACACGTAGAGACGATCACCACCGGATCATCTCTACGTGTGAACAACAAGCCGTAAACATAAAAATAAAAAGAGGACATGTTTAATCTCCAAGAATTAAAGAAGCAAACATCTGTTTACGGTGGTAAAGAAGGGCACCAGGGAGTGTCCGTGTGGGGGAGGGCGGGGACACACCCATCTGTCTATTTACAGCAGCACACAGAGATTTACTAAATCTATCTAATCCTCAGAGAGGAACGTGCACTGGGACCAGCAGAACGAACGAGTGGAGACGCGGCTCTCCACAAACATCTCCTCACATCAGCATCATTCCCTCCATATCTGGACGCCGTGTCCTCCACGTGACGCCGTGTCCTCCACGTGACGTCCACGTTACTTCAGAGTAATGATTAAGATTCCTGCATGTGGATCAGGAACAAAGAGCTACAGAGGAGTCCAGATCTTACAAAAAACTGATCCGACCTAGTACCTACAATATAGACCACGCAGAGACAGAACCGTACGTCTCTAGTGGGTCTATAGAGTCCACAAGGAGGGCTATGGGGTCCACTAGCGGGACTATGGACCCCGAGCGGGGCTATGGAGCCCACAAGCAGGGCTATGGACTCCACGAGCGGGACTGTGGAGCCCACGAGCAGGACTGTGGAGCCCACGAGCGGGGCTATAGAGTCCACGAGCAGGGCTATAGAGTCCACGAGCGGGACTATAGAGCCCACAAGCGGGGCTATGGAGTCCACGAGCGGGGCTATAGAGCCCACGAGCGGGGCTATGGAGTCCACGAGCGGGGCTATGGAGCCCACGAGCGGGGCTATGGAGTCCACGAGCGGGGCTATAGAGCCCACGAGCGGGGCTATAGAGCCCACGAGCGGGGCTATAGAGCCCACGAGCAGGGCTATGGAGTCCATGAGAAGGTCCATGCTCTCAGTAGGATGTCATTGCAGGGTTACCGTGGCAACGATGTTTAAAAGCTCCATTCTATTTTTCTATTTTTCTGATTTGGGATCAGAAAATGTAAAAAATCTTGGAGGGACTGAGGAAGACTATGAAAGCTGCATCACCTCCGTGAAGCCCCGCCCCTCTTAAAAAATATATAAACAAAAATAAACAAAAAACATGTCTTCGTTTGTGCTTTTAAAAATGCATTTGTGCCATTTTAGTTTTTTTACAAAATTCGATTTGGGCGATGACGTCATCAAAGATGGCGACACCCGAAAATAAACAAAGGTCCGGATGACGTCATCGTCCAATCATGTTTCTTAGCATAAAAAAAAAAACTAAAGTAACACAAACGAACATTTTTACAGCACAAACAATGAGATATTTTTTTTGTTTATTTTTGCATATGTATATATTTTTAAAGGGGGCGGGGCTTCACGGAGGTCTCTCCAGCATGGATTTTAAAATGAACCACTGCGTTTACGAGCATCTCCCTGTACGCTTACCGAGCCTGTCAGTAGGATTACTTGCAGTGAGAACTGGGACGTCTCCCAGCAGGACTACATGGTCATAGTGTCTCCCTCAGAGAGCACGTGTGGGTCTCATCGTGCACGCACGGCCCGTTACACAACAGCCTTAATCTTTTGGATCCCAACTCACCATCATCCTTCATCCTTCATCCCATCTCATTTCTGTTCTATCGTCCCGAGTCGTCTCTGACGTCCTGTAAGGGACGTTTAAGACTTCGTTTAGGTCGTCTCTGACGTCCTGTAAGGGACGTTTAAGACTTCGTTTAGGTCGTCTCTGACGTCCTGTAAGGGACGTTTAAGACTTCGTTTAGGTCGTCTCTGACGTCCCGCAGGGCTCCGACCGTTTTTATTCTCCAGCCTTAAACGCATCGTTTAGGTTTGAATTGAGTTTAATTTAAACTAGAACAAATTTACATTTTAATATGTAAATTATGTTGTTTTTACTAATTAATTAATTAATCAATAATATTAATGTTTATTTATTCAAATATTTGTTTATTTTTTACGTTCAGTCGTTTATCAGTGCGGCTAACATCTGTCCATCCAACCAATCATCCATCCGTCCAGCCTGGGAAATTACTCCCATCCCGTGATGGGATGCCAGGCTCAGACATGTTTGCCAGGTAATCTTTGGGACATGTGTTGGCGAAATGCCAGTTTGAGACGAATCACGTTAATTTCTTTTAATGGAATTCTTTCTGTTCCATCGTCTTCCGTTTATCCAGGGCCGGGTCGAAGGGGCAACAGCCTCAGAAGGGAAGCCCAGGCTTCTCTCACCCCGGCTGCATCCTCCATCTCACCCTGGAGGATCCTGAGGTGTTTCCTGTCCAGCTGGGAGACATAGTCTCTCCAGCAGGTCCGGGGTCTGCTTCTGGGTCTCCTCCCTTCGGGACGTGCCCGACACACCTCACCAGCGAGGCGCTCGGGTTAACCAATTAAACTCCAACATGTCCACTTGAGGAAATCGTCTTGGACCAAAGTTCGTTTTTGTTGTGTTAGGCCTTTAAGGGCTTTGAATAGAAAAGACCTGGTCTCACCTACAGTCGTCGTCAGTTCTGCAGCTCCTCCTGTGGTAAACTGACCACCTCTCACTATGTTTATTTTGTCACCATGTACTTATATCTTCATTCTCCCCACGGGAACCTTCAGCCTTTCCTCCTGGCCATCCAGCACCGTCTGAAGCCATCATCACTTCCCTTTGGACACTTTTGGACACTTTCTTTAAATAAAATATTATCAACCTGCACGTGGATCCTCCTTTCATCCCACACACACACAACAGTTTTTCTTCTTTGGAGCAAAATCATTCCTAAAGTGAGCATCTCAGTCTGTCTCCATCCATAACTCTTTTCCCATCGATCAGGTTACCGTGTTTTACGACTATAAAGCACATAAAGTCTTAGATTTTCTTCAGTGTGTGTGTGTGTATGTGTTGTTATAAGGTAGATGTAGTAGAGAACACCAGGAGAACGTTACAGGGTGAAGCTGGGCGTGGATTGTTTATAAAAGAACAGGTAACATGGTTGTTTTAACCGCTCACTTTGGACATCGACAGGCGGATCGGTGCAGCATCAGCAATAACTAGGACGCTGCATCGGTCCGTCGTGATAAAGAGAGAGCTGAGCCGAAAAACAAAGCTCTCGATTTACAAGTCGATCTACGTTCCTACCCTCACCATGGTAACCAGGATCTACGTTCCTACCCTCACCATGGTAACCAGGATCTACGTTCCTACCCTCACCATGGTAACCAGGATCTACGTTCCAACCCTCACCATGGTAACCAGGATCTATGTTCCTACCCTCACCATGGTAACCAGGATCTACGTTCCTACCCTCACCATGGTAACCAGGATCTACATTCATACCCTCACCATGGCAACCAGGATCTACGTTCCTACCCTCACCATGGTAACCAGGATCTACGTTCCTATCCTCACCATGGTAACCAGGATCTACATTCATACCCTCACCATGGTAACCAGGATCTACATTCATACCCTCACCATGGCAACCAGGATCTACGTTCCTACCCTCACCATGGTAACCAGGATCTACGTTCCTACCCTCACCATGGTAACCAGGATCTACGTTCCTACCCTCACCATGGTAACCAGCGGCCGAAATGAGCTTCCTCTGCAGGGTGGCTGGGCTCTCACTCAGAGATTGGGTGAGGAGCTCTGCCATCTGGGAGGAGCTCGGTGTCGAGCTGCTCCTCCTCCAGGTCGAGAGGAGCCAGATGGGGTGGTTCGGGCATCTGGTCAAGATGCCCCCCGAGCGCCTCGCGGGCGAGGTGTTTCGGGCACGTCCCACCGGGAGAAGACCAAGGGGCAGACCCCGGACTCGCTGGAGAGACTATGTCTCACAGCTGGCCGGGGAACGACTTGGGATCCTTCCAGGTGAGCTGGAGGATGCAGCCGGGGTGAGAGAGGCCTGGGCTGCCCGTTTGAGGCTGTTGCCCCCACGACCCGACCCCGGAACAAGCGGAAGATGATGGAACGGAACTTTGGACATCCCGGTGGGTCACACTGTGGAGAAGATGGGCACTGATCCGCACACCGGGGCACGGTGAGTATGTCTGCCATGCAGATGGAAAGAAGCCGGTGATTTTTAAGAGGAAGACGTTGCCTAAAGAAACGTTTCCAGTGTGGGTTTGATATAAAACCAGCTCCTTTAATCTGGTGTGACTTATGTATGTGTTAAATACAGGAATAGGACACACCCCTTTTAGTACGGCACGCCTGATTGGTCGTCAAAACACGGTACGATCTCAAAGCAAGGCCTCATTTGATTCTGATTTCTTTGTTGTGGATGTTCTAAGGCTTTCCATGTGCAGGTTGAACAGTCTGAGACATTCTTTTTGAGCCTGAATTATTGAGTATTTTCTAAGAAACAAACCGAGTCACTCTGAAAAAAAACCCTGATGGAAACGTGTGAAGGACTATTTCTGGTTTCAAGAGGAATTTGTTGTGTTCATGTAAACATGAAAGTCACGTGGACCCCTGGGAGCGCTGCTATTACCAGGTCAGCACGCACACACACACACACACACACAGACACACACACACACTGAGGGAACTAGAGCGCAGCAGCAATGCAGGTAAACACACACAGTCCAGATGATGCTGCTGTGACACACACATCTCCTGAGAATCCTCCAGGAAACACATCACTTCTCAATCTAAACGTTTGTTGTCACTTTAATCCACAAACATTTCATCAATCTGAAAAAAATTTACATAAAATTTATGTAAACAAACAAGCATAAGTTGATGCCAAGACTCTGTTCTGTTGTCTTCTGCTTATCCAAGGCCGGGTCGCCGGTGGCAACAGCTTCAGATGGTAAATCCAGACTTCTCTCACCCCGGCTCGATCCTCCATCTCACCCAAGAGGATCCTCAGGTGTTCCCTGTCCAGCTGTGAGACATAGTCTCTTCAGCAGGTCCGGGGTCTGACTCTGGGTCTCCTCCTGGTGGGACAGAACACCTCACAAGGGACAGGTCAGGGAGGCACGTAGATCCTGGTTACCATGGTGAGGGTAGGAACGTAGATCCTGGTTACCATAGTGAGGGTAGGAACGTAGATCCTGGTTACCATGGTGAGGGTAGGAACGTAGATCCTGGTTACCATGGTGAGGGTAGGAACGTAGATCCTGGTTACCATGGTGAGGGTAGGAACGTAGATCCTGGTTACCATGGTGAGGGTAGGAACGTAGATCCTGGTTACCATGGTGAGGGTAGGAACGTAGATCCTGGTTACCATGGTGAGGGTAGGAACGTAGATCCTGGTTACCATGGTGAGGGTAGGAACGTAGATCCTGGTTACCATAGTGAGGGTAGGAACGTAGATCCTGGTTACCATGGTGAGGGTAGGAACGTAGATCCTGGTTACCATGGTGAGGGTAGGAACATAGATCCTGGTTACCATGGTGAGGGTAGGAACGTAGATCCTGGTTACCATGGTGAGGGTAGGAACATAGATCCAGGTTACCATGGTGAGGGTAGGAACGTAGATCCTGGTTACCATGGTGAGGGTAGGAACGTAGATCCTGGTTACCATGGTGAGGGTAGGAACATAGATCCTGGTTACCATGGTGAGGGTAGGAACGTAGATCCTGGTTACCATGGTGAGGGTAGGAACGTAGATCCTGGTTACCATGGTGAGGGTAGGAACGTAGATCCTGGTTACCATGGTGAGGGTAGGAACGTAGATCCTGGTTACCATGGTGAGGGTAGGAACTCACCATGGTAAAGGCTCAGCTCTTTCTTCGCCATGACGGATCAATGCAGCGTCCTAGTTATTGCAGACGCTGCACGATCCGTCCCTCGATCTCCCGCTTCATCCTTCCTCCACTCCTTTCTTTTTTTATCGTATATGTTCATAAAGGGCGGGTATTTAAGAACCTTTTCTCTTATGGATCAGATTTGTCTCGTGCCCACGTGACAGTAAAACTAATTCAATGTCAAAAAAGCTCAAGTTTTTTAACCAATCAGAAACTCTCGTGAGAAGAATCCAGGAAGTGAAAGTGTCTAACTTCCTTTTTTTAATTCAACGTTCAGGATTTGATGCCCAAAAAACAACCCATGATATAATATTTTGTAAACAAAGTGAGCAAAGGTCACTCCAATCATCCTCCGATGATCAGCAGCCTCGTTAAATCCCTGCCAGGCCGAGCTGCAGAAGTGAAAGAACTTGATGAGCTTAAAGTAAACTCTGGAGATGATCGGTACGAGCCGCGATGGAACCTCAGGATTAAAGGATGGAGAAGCCAGGGATGAAACCTTCAACGGGATGGCGAGGAAATCACGCCCGAGTGGAGAGGATAGCCGACTTCACATAGAGACCTACAGTTCATTTACAATACCAACTATAGATGAACTTATCAGTTCACCTGATAAGTAGGAATGTAGATCCTGTTTACCATGGTGAGGGTAGGAACGTAGATCCTGGTTACCATGGTGAGGGTGGGAATGTAGATCCTGGTTACCATGGTGAGGGTGGAAACGTAGATCCTGGTTACCATGGTGAGGGTAGGAACATAGATCCTGGTTACCATGGTGAGGGTAGGAACGTAGATCCTGGTTACCATGGTGAGGGTGGGAATGTAGATCCTGGTTACCATGGTGAGGGTAGGAACATAGATCCTGGTTACCATGGTGAGGGTAGGAACGTAGATCCTGGTTACCATGGTGAGGGTAGGAACGTAGATCCTGGTTACCATGGTGAGGGTAGGAACGTAGATCCTGGTTACCATGGTGAGGGTAGGAACATAGATCCTGGTTACCATGGTGAGAGTAGGAACGTAGATCCTGGTTACCATGGTGAAGGTAGGAACGTAGATCCTGGTTACCATGGTGAGGGTAGGAACATAGATCCTGGTTACCATGGTGAGGGTAGGAACATAGATCCTGGTTACCATGGTGAGAGTAGGAACGTAGATCCTGGTTACCATGGTGAAGGTAGGAACGTAGATCCTGGTTACCATGGTGAGGGTAGGAACGTAGATCCTGGTTACCATGGTGAGGGTAGGAACATAGATCCTGGTTACCATGGTGAGGGTAGGAACATAGATCCTGGTTACCATGGTGAGGGTAGGAACATAGATCCTGGTTACCATGGTGATGGTAGATGGTACAGTTCCATGGAGTTACTGACTGTCTGTAATAAAGCAGATCTCTGAATCTGTCCATTCAGGCTTCTGTAGATCTAACATAAACATCCTAAAGCTCTGTGTTCCAGTCTTTAACAGAATAAAGTTTCTTATTTAACATGAATAAAGCTGTAGTGAGAGAATCAGTGAAAGCCTCTCCTTCCTTTTTATTGAACCATTCAGACTGAGAATAAGAGACGGACGTGCCATCTCCGTCCAATCAGAATGACCGTAGATGAACACTGATCCGTCTCACACGGTTTCACTGAGTCTCTGAGGTTTGAAGTTACTCATAAAATCTGAGTTTAATCCTTAAAGTAACAGTACAGATAATTTTATATGATAAAGAGACGCTGGCGGCCCAAATCAATGGCAGACTCCATTACCAGTTTGAAAACAGAACAAAATGAACTCAATGCCATCTTGCCAGCCCTGTGGTACAATCTTTCTCAGTTCAACTGTAGTTGGTATTGAGTAACTGTGAGTAGTTTTATCAAAATCCTCTTAGTGATTTTGGAGACTTTGTGCTGTTGATCTTTGCGACATCGTCACGATGGCAGGGCTCTCATCAGCTCTGCCATTCGGGAGGAGCTCAGAGAGGAGCCGTTGGTCCTCCACGTTGAGAGAAGCCAGATAGGGTGGTACAGGCTTCTAGTCAGGATGCCTCCCTCGCTGGTGAGCTGTTTCAGGCACGTTCCACCGGGAGGAGACCCACAGACGGAACCCAGACCCCGGCCTTGGATAAGCGGAACACGATAGAACGGAGCCTTCTCGACATTAATTTTCAGAGATACAGACGACATTTTGAAGGATTGTATTTTATGTTAATTTATTTAAATATTCAGGAGTAAAAGGATTAAAACTGAAAGACTGTTTTCTCTCCAGCGCGTCTCGTCCCAGCTCATCAAACCCAACCTGAACCGAATGATTTGACACATGCAGTAACGCAGCACGGCCCGACATCTTCCTTCTCCTTTGTCTTTAGGTCCCATCTTTTCTTTCCCCCTCCTCTCTCCCCTCTGCGGGCTGCTGATAACGCCATGGGAAACCAGCCCACACAGCCATTGTGTGGAAGTTGGAGGTCCACAGACTCTGGAGGGTTTTGGGTTATTTTTTCTGGTGAGATTTAACGTGTTTGCTTCATTCATCGACGTGACCGTAAAATTCTAGAACATGTTTAACAACCAAAAGTTCAGGGTTGATGTTCTAAAAGAATCTGATGGTAGAAACACATCCTGTTACTGAGCGGAGGGATGGGGCAAGAGCTTAAGACGAGAAGCCTAGGCTTCTCACCTCAGCTGCATCCTCCATCTCACCCAGGAGGATCCTGAGGTGTTCCCTGTCCAGCTGTGAGACATAGTATCTGCAGCAGGTCCAGGGTCTGCTTCTTGGTCTCCTCCTGGTGGGACGGAACACCTCACCAGCGAGGGAGGCATCCTGACCAGATTCCCATAGCACCCCATCTGGCTTCTCTCGACCTGGACAAGCAACAGCTCTACTCGGAGCTCCTCCCTTTATGGCCATGTTTACATGTAGCCAACTGTTTTTAAAAACGTATACCCGCTGTCCTCCGGTTTAGTCTTCAGTACACACATAACCGTTTTCAGTAGAAACGCATTCACACGAACCATTTGCTTCTGAGTGGAGTCTGATATTAAAAACAAGGACGCACTAATTACGTTTCTGCATTAATCGTCGCAATTTGTGACGTTTTAAAAAGCAAAACGCCGGTTATTCATGTTCCCACGTAAAACCAAAGTTTTCCAAAATCTTCACTTTTGCTGGAGCTTTCAAAAACTACGGTTTTCAATGACAAAAACCTGCGGATTCGTGTGGATGAAACAGATAAAGATACCCGTCTACATGTGGACAAGGTCTAACTCTGAGAGTCTGGACGCTTCACACGGAACAAATCGGTCCAGCAAGAGCTGGAGATCCAATCCTGAGGTCACCGAACCAGATCCCTCCTACGCCTCGGCTGCACCTAGATATTCTGTCCATGATGGTTACCATGGTGAGGGTAGGAACATAGATCCTGGTTACCATGGTGAGGGTAGGAACATAGATCCTGGTTACCATGGTGAGGGTAGGAACATAGATCCTGGTTACCATGGTGAGCGTAGGAACATAGATCCTGGTTACCATGGTGAGCGTAGGAACATAGATCCTGGTTACCATGGTGAGGGTAGGAAGGTAGATCCTGGTTACCACGGTGAGGGTAGGAACATAGATCCTGGTTACCATGGTGAGGGTAGGAACGTAGATCCTGGTTACCATGGTGAGGGTAGGAACGTAGATCCTGGTTACCATGGTGAGGGTAGGAGCGTAGATCCTGGTTACCATGGTGAGGGTAGGAAGGTAGATCCTGGTTACCATGGTGAGGGTAGGAATGTAGATCCGGAAAATACTCAGGAACCATAACGAGGTGTCGTCCAGCCACGGTGACGTTACCCACTAGTGAGAAAGTGGAAGGCGGTTACCATGGTAACGTTGTGATTGAAACATTGAACTGAATTAAAGGGCCCATCTCATGTAAAATAACTCTTCACATTGTATCCTCTGCACACACACACACACACACACACACACACACACACACACACACACACACACACACACACACACACGTTTACAACATGCATTACACCATAGTTATGAAAATATATTGATTTGGTGGAGCGCAGTCACAGACCCGGAACTATGAAAGGCCGAGTATCGCTCATCCCCCCGCCCGTCCTGAGAAAGTACAAGCTCCGCCCTCTGCTCTCACCGAGCCGCTATTCCTCCGCCCATCTCTGAGCGGGAGGGGGAAGGCGGGCGTAAACCCGTGCGTAGCTACAAAAAGAAAATAAAAAAGAGGCAGAACAGCGAACCAGCCTGTATATCAGACATTGAAAGCCAGTTTGTGAGGGCGTAAGGCCGGAGTGGAGGCGGGTGAGGAGGGCGGGCGGGTGGTGAGGAGGGAGGGGGGCGTGGCTACGTCAAATGTGTCATACTTTAAACATCTGCTCATTGGTTGTTTTGTCTGAGCGTTCCAGAAATCCACAGAAAAATGGGCTAAATCAATCTAGAAAGACACACACACACACACACACACACACACACACACACACACACACACACACACACACACACACACACACATCACTCTTATAAGCTAGAAAACTCTGGAAAGTCACTTTTGCATGAGATGGACCCTTTAAAACAGAGATATTCTGATTTTTTTGTGGTAAACAGACGGAGGATAGCCCCGCCTACCAGCTTACGAGATGCCCGCCATGTTGATAAATAACTCTGGTAGGGTGGTAGTTTGGGTGGTAGTTGGCGTACGCATGCGTGGTACATCAGGATCCGGAACTGCTTCTATGTTGTTGCTGATTGTACTGGAGGGAAATGTCTCCTTGTGTTTTACAGAGTGTGTTTATCAGCATGCAAGTAAAAACAGGACATCCTGACACACACACACCCACACACACACACACACACACACATACACACATACACACAGAAACTACAGCTACATAATATTGACAAACACAGTATGTAATCAATATTTTTCTGTTTGGTATCGATTCCATGATCGATATTTTGTCTTGTTTTTATTTACTATGCTTTTAAATCACATGGTGATGTTTACTATCAACGCGTACTTCCTGGTTGTTAAAACCAAGCTGATTGGTCGGACACGAGCGACCTTACCAATCAGTTGGCTCCTCAAAGTTTAGATGGAGACACTCGAAACTGAAGAAGACGAATATTTTTGTTTCGTCTTTTAAACTGTTTATCTCTAACGAGATCGCAGGGGTGCCAGAGCCTATCCTGCCTGATTCAAGACGAGAGGCAGGGTACACCGTGGACAGGTTGCCAGTCTGTTGCGGGGCCACACACACACACACACACACACACACACACGCATTCCTGGGGGTAATTTCATAGCGGCCAATCAACTTAACCATGTATGTTTTTGTAGGGTCGGAGAAAACCAGAGAAAATAAACACATGCACAGGGAGAACATGCAAACTACACACAGAAAGGACAGTGTTCCAAGTCTCACCCCCACTCTAGGACTCGAACCCCAAACCTTCTTGCTGTGATGCCCCCGTGCTAACCACAGCACCACCGTGTAGCACGAAGACAAACATAAAACAGCTATAGAACTACAAACATGGAGGACGGACGCGTGTGTCCGTGTCATGCAGTTATCTCTGTTCTCTGATTGGTGGGGACATTTTCCCATCGCTGCAATCGTAAGATAACGCCTCAAGCCCTGACATAGTTGCTGGAGTGGAATGAAATTGAGCAGAGGCACTAGGTGGCACCAGCTTGGCAAGTTCATATTGATAAATCGTGCAGTCCAAACAACCCGTTGGAGGTAACCATGGGCAACCCTGCGTGTGGTAACCATTGGTAACCCTTCATGTGGTAACCATGGGCAACCCTGCGTGTGGTAACCATGGGTCACCCTCGATGTGGTAACCATGGGTAACCCTTCGTGTGGTAACCATGGGCAACCCTGCGTGTGGTAACCATGGGCAACCCTGCGTGTGGTAACCATGGGTCACCCTCGATGTGGTAACCATGGGTAACCCTTCGTGTGGTAACCATTGGCAACCCTCGGTGTGGTAACCATGGGTAACCCTGCGTGTGGTAACCATGGGAAACCCTGCGTGTGGTAACCATGGGTAACCCTCTGTGTGGCAACCATGGGCAACCCTGCGTGTGGTAACCATGGGTAACCCTCGGTGTGGTAACCATGGGTAACCCTCGGTGTGGTAACCATGGGTAACCCTGCGTGTGGTAACCATGGGTAACCCTCCGTGTGGTAACCATGGGTAACCCTCGGTGTGGTAACCATGGGTAACCCTGCGTGTGGTAACCATGGGTAACCCTCCGTGTGGTAACCATGGGTAACCCTCCGTGTGGTAACCATGGGTAACCATGGGTAACCCTCCGTGTGGTAACCATGGGTAACCCTTCGTGTGGTAACCATGGGTAACCCCTTGGAGGTAACCATGGGTAACCCTCGGTGTGGTAACCATGGGCGACCCAGTCAGACACAGTTTCCCCTCTGCTGAAAGAAGACCAAAGTTTTCCTTCTCACCTGGTGGGCCATGATGTTCAGCAGGAGGTGGTCCTGGTCTCCAGATGCTGATGTGATGGCATCACTGTGCGGTGAGGGGTTCCCTCGCTCCTGTAAACTAAAAAAAAAGACCCGCTTTATAATCCTCCTGTGTTCCCGACGCGGAGGAGCCGGCGTTCCCTCGCACCACTCTGTCCTGGTTGTAATCTGGGCTCACACACTATCACTCCTCCTCCTCCCCTCTGCACTGTGCAGGGCATTAGTGAGCTGTTAGGGGAGGGGTCAGGAGGACGGGATGGTGTGGTAGGATTCCCCCCAGCAGCTGTCGCTCTCATTCCTCCCTCCAACAAAACAAACAAATAAACAAGAGAAATCACAGCAGCTGATGCTTCATCAGATAAAGGAGGATATTATTTTATTTTTACTGCACAGTTTGAACACAAAAAGATGAACCAATCAGAATCAAGAATGGAAAAAAGTCTTTATTATTAAGTTAAATATCATTAAACAGGATGTAACAAAAAAAATCATCCAGGATCTACATTCCTCACCATGGTAACCAGGATCTATGTTCCTACCCTCACCATGGTAACCAGGATCTACGTTCCTACCCTCACCATGGTAACCAGGATCAACGTTCCTACCCTCACCATGGTAACCAGGATCTACGTTCCTACCCTCACCATGGTAACCAGGATCTACGTTCCTACCCTCACCATGGTAACCAGGATCTACGTTCCTACCCTCACTATGGTAACCAGGATCTACGTTCCTACCCTCACCGTGGTAACCAGGATCTACATTCCTACCCTCACCATGGTAACCAGGATCAACATTCCTACCCTCACCATGGTAACCAGGATCTACGTTCCTACCCTCACCATGGTAACCAGGATCTACGTTCCTACCCTCACCGTGGTAACCAGGATCTACGTTCCTACCCTCACAATGGTAACCAGGATCAACATCCCCACCCTCACCATGGTAACCAGGATCTACATTCCTACCCTCACCATGGGAACCAGGATCTACGTTCCTACCCTCACCATGGTAACCAGGATCTATGTTCCTACCCTCACCATGGTAACCAGGATCTACATTCCTATCCTCACCATGGTAACCAGGATCTACGTTCCTACCCTCACCATGGTAACCAGGATCTACATTCCTACCCTCACCATGGTAACCAGGATCAACATCCCCACCCTCACCATGGTAACCGGGATCTACGTTCCTACCCTCACCATGGTAACCGGGATCTACGTTTCTACCCTCACCATGGTAACCAGGATCTACGTTTCTACCCTCACCATGGTAACCAGGATCTACGTTCCTACCCTCACCATGGTAACCGGGATCTACGTTCCTACCCTCACCATGGTAACCAGGATCTACGTTCCTACCCTCACCGTGGTAACCAGGATCTACGTTCCTACCCTCACCATGGTAACCAGGATCTACGTTCCTACCCTCACCATGGTAACCGGGATCTACGTTTCTACCCTCACCATGGGAACCAGGATCTACGTTCCTACCCTCACCATGGTAACCAGGATCTATGTTCCTACCCTCACCATGGTAACCAGGATCTACATTCCTATCCTCACCATGGTAACCAGGATCTACATTCCTACCCTCACCATGGGAACCAGGATCTACGTTCCTACCCTCACCATGGTAACCAGGATCTACATTCCTACCCTCACCATGGTAACCAGGATCAACATCCCCACCCTCACCATGGTAACCGGGATCTACGTTCCTACCCTCACCATGGTAACCGGGATCTACGTTTCTACCCTCACCGTGGTAACCAGGATCTACGTTCCTACCCTCACCATGGTAACCAGGATCTACGTTCCTACCCTCACCATGGTAACCAGTGTGGTTGGTGACTGAAAAGACGACGCATAGGGACACCCATGTTTTTGGAGGGTGGGAGGAAACCAGAGAAAAACCCACACGTACACAGTAATAATAATTATAATGACACATTGAACTTATTCAGTGCCTTTTTGGATACTCACATGGTCACAGGGAGAACAAGCAAACCCTACACCGTAAGGCCAACATTTCATGCCTCGTCTCCACCCGGGACCTGACCCCAGACCTTCTTGCTGTGAGGCATTGTCTATAAAATAATGTTAGAACCAACTGAATAAACATTAATATATAAATTTGAGGTCTTTGTTATTGTTTTTCTGTCTTTGATTTTTTTTTTGTGTGTTTTGTTGAAGAGGTTTAAAAACTGTTTTTTTTTTTTACTGCTCACACTGTGAGTCCATCGGGTGTCCTTGAGGAATGAGGAAAAGGACATCCTGTGGCGTTTCCCTGGAACTCTATAGCAGGAAACTCCCACCCCTGGACCGGACCAGACGCAGTACAAAGAACCACTCCTCATCTGACTTCAAAATAATGACTGTTTGAGAAGTCACAAAAAAAATAGTAAACAAATCAATGCTGAGGTGGAAAACAACATGTCTCCATATTTCAGTTTATCTGTAGATTATAATAATGCATCATACGACTATGGCGCTTTTCAGGACACTCAAAGACGCATAGTCATTATTAGTAGATCCCTGTGACCACGGTAAGGGTAGGAACGTAGATCCTGGTTACCATGGTGAGGGTAGGAACGTAGATCCTGGTTACCATGGTGAGGGTAGGAACGTAGATCCTGGTTACCATGGTGAGGGTAGGAACGTAGATCCTGGTTACCATGGTGAGGGTAGGAACGTAGATCCTGGTTACCATGGTGAGGGTAGGAACGTAGATCCTGGTTACCATGGTGAGGGTAGGAACGTAGGTCCTGGTTACCATGGTGAGGGTAGGAACGTAGATCCTGGTTACCATGGTGAGGGTAGGAACGTAGGTCCTGGTTACCACGGTAAGGGTAGGAACGTAGGTCCTGGTTACCATGGTGAGGGTAGGAACATAGATCCTGGTTACCATGGTGAGGGTAGGACTGTAGATCCTGGTTACCATGGTGAGGGTAGGAACGTAGATCCTGGTTACCATGGTGAGGGTAGGAACGTAGATCCTGGTTACCATGGTGAGGGTAGGACTGTAGATCCTGGTTACCATAGTGAGGGTATGAACGTAGATCCTGGTTACCATGGTGAGGGTAGGAACGTAGATCCTGGTTACCATGGTGAGGGTAGGACTGTAGATCCTGGTTACCATGGTGAGGGTAGGAACGTAGATCCTGGTTACCATGGTGAGGGTAAGAACGTAGATCCTGGTTACCATGGTGAGGGTAGGAACGTAGATCCTGGTTACCATGGTGAGGGTAGAAATGTAGATCCTGGTTACCATGGTGAGGGTAGAAATGTAGATCCTGGTTACCATGGTGAGGGTAGGAACGTAGATCCTGGTTACCATGGTGAGGGTAGGAACGTAGGTCCTGGTTACCACGGTGAGGGTAGGAACGTAGGTCCTGGTTACCATGGTGAGGGTAGGAACGTAGATCCTGGTTACCATGGTGAGGGTAGGAACGTAGGTCCTGGTTACCACGGTGAGGGTAGGAACGTAGGTCCTGGTTACCATGGTGAGGGTAGGAAAGTAGATCCTGGTTACCATGGTGAGGGTAGGAACGTAGGTCCTGGTTACCATGGTGAGGGTAGGAACATAGATCCTGGTTACCATGGTGAGGGTAGGACTGTAGATCCTGGTTACCATGGTGAGGGTATGAACGTAGATCCTGGTTACCATGGTGAGGGTAGGAACGTAGATCCTGGTTACCATGGTGAGGGTAGGACTGTAGATCCTGGTTACCATAGTGAGGGTATGAACGTAGATCCTGGTTACCATGGTGAGGGTAGGAACGTAGATCCTGGTTACCATGGTGAGGGTAGGACTGTAGATCCTGGTTACCATGGTGAGGGTAGGAACGTAGATCCTGGTTACCATGGTGAGGGTAAGAACGTAGATCCTGGTTACCATGGTGAGGGTAGGAACGTAGATCCTGGTTACCATGGTGAAGGTAGAAATGTAGATCCTGGTTACCATGGTGAGGGTAGAAATGTAGATCCTGGTTACCATGGTGAGGGTAGGAACGTAGATCCTGGTTACCATGGTTACCTGGTTACCATGGTGAGGGTAGGAACGTAGATCCTGGTTACCATGGTGAAGGTAGAAATGTAGATCCTGGTTACCATGGTGAGGGTAGAAATGTAGATCCTGGTTACCATGGTGAGGGTAGGAACGTAGATCCTGGTTACCATGGTTACCTGGTTACCATGGTGAAGGTAGAAATGTAGATCCTGGTTACCATGGTGAGGGTAGAAATGTAGATCCTGGTTACCGTGGTGAGTGTAGGAATGTAGATCCTGGTTACCATGGTTACCTGGTTACCATGGTGAGGGTAGGAACGTAGATCCTGGTTACCATGGTGAGGGTAGGAACGTAGATCCTGGTTACCATGGTGAGGGTAGGAACGTAGATCCTGGTTACCATGGTGAGGGTCGTCCTGGATGGCAGAGCCAGTAGGGAAGGTTATTTTTTTTTCTGTTCAATAAGCGTGAACGTCTAATGTTTTCACTTTGATGGAAAACATCATCGCTTCGGCTGTACCTAGAAATTCTGTTCATGTGTTTTAATTTTACTTTAATAATTATGGTTTTCCTCTGAAGATGTGGAGGAGGCACCGTGCATTCAGGTCGTCTGTGCTTCAGAAACACTTTTATGAACCACATGCACTGTTTTTATCAACTCTGAAAATAGAGAAATGTCTCCATCTAGCGGACAAAAGAGGAAACTGCTGCCAGCAGATTTATTTATTCATCCAATAGGAAATAAAAACAATGCGCGTAAAAAATTAAATAGATTATTATTTTAATCATTTAATATAATAAAACTAGTTAAAATGTAATAAATCTCAGGACTGATCTGATAAAGTCTCCTCTCCTTCACCCGTTTCTTCTTTCTCTTCTTGTGGAGGAACTCTTTTCATCACAGGCTCTAGTAAGTGTGTGGGGAGACCCTCCTCCAGCGGGGTCAGAGGGTTCTGGTGTTCAAACACCTCCACGACTCTCTGCAAACAGCCCGTCACCATCATCACCGTCATCATGTGGAGACATTTTAAAAATCCCAGAGATAAAAAGTCTCACCTCCACGCTGGTCAGCTCGTCCTGTCTGGACTTCCTGCAGACCTTCTCGTACAGGTCGTACCTGTGGACAAAACTGGAACGAGGGGTTAGTTACGGTTACCTGGTTACTGACTCTCTTTACATGGATTCAGAGGAGGACAGGGTACGAGCGGGCGAAACAAGCTTCCTCCACAGGGTGGTTCGGCTCTCACTCAGAGATAGAGGGAGGAGCTCAGAGTGAAGCCGTTCCTCCTCCGGGTCGAGACAAGTCAGTTGGGGTGGTTCGGGCATCTGGTAAGGATGCTTCCTGAATGCCTCTCTGGCAGTGGTGGAACGTAACGAAGTAAATGTACTTCGTTACTGTACTTAAGTAAAAAAATTGTGTATCTGTACTTTACTTAAGTAAAATTTAAGACCGGTACTTTTACTTTTACTTCACTACATTTTTAGAGTAAATATCTGTACTTTTACTTCACTACTTTTTAAAAGTGTCTTTTACATTTTTTGTTACATTTTCATTCAGGAATTTAAAAAATATAGTTTTTTTTTTTTTTTTAGCGCATCTTGAAGCCGCATCGCCAAAATCAAAAGAAACAGTTGATCAGGAGAAGAAGTCATGAATCAAGGACCAATCAGAATCCAGAGTAAACATTTTCCGCATTCATTCAGCGCCAAGAGCAAGGGTGGTTCTAGGATTTTCTGAAGATGAGGTGGAGGTGGGCGGCGGCGGGGACGTGAGGTCATTGACAAAGCCAATAGATAGTGACTGGGGGGGCCCCCCCAGAACATTTTAAAAAATAAGAGTCATTTTCCTCCATTTTGGCGGCCCGTTCGCTGGCCCTTTAAGAGGATAGCCTGACTAGTCCCTTTTCCTTTCTTCTTTTTTTTTTGCTGACCAAAAGAGGCAGGAGAGGGGGGGAGGGGTCATGCCCCTGCAGAGTATTTATTCTGGTTACCATGGTGACACCCGACAGCACAAAAAATAACATTTGAATTATGATCGAATACTTTTACTTTTTACTTAAAAAGTACAATTTACACCAAATACTTTTGTAATTTTACTTAAGTACAAAAAGTGAGTACTTCATTCACCACTTCTCTCTCTGGTGAGGTGTTCCGTCTCTTATCCAGAGCCAGTTTGCTGGAATAATAAAATCAGACTTCCCTCACACCGACTGGATCCTCCAGCTCATCCAGGAAAATCCCACGTTGTTCTCTGTCCGGATTTCAGTCTCTCCAGAAAGTTCCGGCTCTCCTCCCGGTGGGACCTCCCTGGACTGTCACGGATTGGACTGAAGCTGGTGTTCCTCCACTGCATCTCTCTCCTGATCATCACCTCCCTGTCCTATATGAACCCTCAGCTTTCATCCAGCCCCTGCCAGATCATCTGTTGACATGGTTGACTCAATCCTGAACGTCTCTGTCCGTTCCCCTCTTGGACTGTCCTGGCTCTCCCTGTTAACTTGAACCCCTGCCCGTCTCTGACCTTATCTTCTGGGATTACCCAGTCTGTGCCTCCCGATCAGGTCATCCTAAACAATAAACTGTTATCACAGGAACACCTCACCAGTGAGCCGTTCAGGAGGAATCCTCACCCGAACCATCCCATTTGGCTTTTCTCGACTCAGAGGAGCAACGTCTCTACTCCAAGCTCCTCCCTCTATCTCTCATAGAGACCCGCCCACCTGCAGAGGGATCAGCCAATGGCTGGTTTCATTTCATGTAAAACTGAATGTAATGTTCATGGCTCACCTGTCTGTGATGTACTGGATGAAAGCCAGAGCCTGGTCGTTGGTCAGGAGCACAGTCGGACCCTCTTCTGAAGACGTATCCTCGTGGCAGGCTGGCGCTAAGGCCTTGGCGAACTCCGACAGATTATACACCAAAGCCATTTGTTTCTCTGGGATTCAAAAAAACTCTGAATTACCAACTGTTAGATTTAACAGTTCATTTATAAGGGCATGGGCATGCTCGGTCTGCTGCCCCCCGACATCAGTCACCTAGGTCACCTCAGAGGGGTGCCCAGGCTTCTCTCACCCCGACTACATCCTCCATCTCACCCAGGAGGATCCTGAGGTGTTCCCTGTCCAGCTGGGAGACAGTCTCTCCAGCGGGATGTGGATCTGTCTCTGGGTCTCCTCCCGATGGGACGGAACACCTTACCAGAGAAGGAGGAATCCTAACTAGATGCCTGAACCAATCTATCTGGCTTCTCTTGACCCGGAGGATAACGGCTCTACTCCGAGCTTCTCTGAGATGGCAGAGAGATACTGGTAGAGGAGCTCTGCCATGTGGAGCGTCGTTGTCTGTTGTACCCACCTAAAAGGTTGTCCAGCAGCATGTGCAGCACGGCCATGATAAAGGAGGTCTGCATGGCGGTGAAGTTTCCTTCCTTAGCCCACAACAGACCGCTGACGTAGTAATCCAACAGGATGGATTCTCTCAGGTCGAACTCATGGTTTCTGTAGTCGATGATGTTTACCAAGTCTCTGAAAGACAAACCACAGACATGAAAGGATGGGTAAGGGACTGGAGGAAGAGATACAGAATCAGAGGTTCGTAGGGTGGAGCTGGAACACCCACTAGCTGGATCCTGGTTACCATGGAGAGGGTAGGAACGTAGATCCTGGTTACCATGGTGAGGATAGGAACGTAGATCCTGGTTACCATGGTGAGGGTAGGAACATAGATCCTGGTTACCATAGTGAGGGTAGGAACGTAGATCCTGGTTACCACGGTGAGGGTAGGAACGTAGATCCTGGTTACCATGGAGAGGGTAGGAACGTAGATCCTGGTTACCATGGTGAGGATAGGAACGTAGATCCTGGTTACCATGGAGAGGGTAGGAACGTAGATCCTGGTTACCATGGTGATGGTAGGAACGTAGATCCTGGTTACCATGGAGAGGGTAGGAACGTAGATCCTGGTTACCATGGTGATGGTAGGAACGTAGATCCTGGTTACCATGGTGAGGGTAGGAACGTAGATCCTGGTTACCATGGTGAGGGTAGGAACGTAGATCCTGGTTACCACGGTGAGGGTAGGAACGTAGATCCTGGTTACCATGGTGATGGTAGGAACGTAGATCCAGCCATACTTAAACTCCTCCACATGGTGCAGTAACGGTCTCTGACCTGTAGGGGGCGCTCTATCCTTCTCAGAGTCTCTGTTTTCCGGTGTTTTTTGGTTCCATTAAATCTCCTCATGGTTTCACGTTAGAATTAAAAAGTAAACATTACTTACTGTTGAATTTGTTGCGGTGTGTCTCTGCTGAGCAGCAGCTCCACGTCCTCCAGAGACACAGCCTCCCATTGGAGGAACAACACCTCTTCATTCTGAAAACACACGCACACGCACACGCACACACACACACAGAAAGTAGAATAAAAACATCCTCCATGTGTTTTTTTTTTTTTTTACCTCTGATTTATTAACTTCTGGTTGTTCTCGCTTCGTAACAAAGTCGCTCATGTTTGTCTACCTGTTGTCATGGTAACGAACTGACATGCGGATGACGTCATTCTTTCACAATGTTAATATATTAAATATAAATTCTTAGAAATTCTAAAAAAAGTCATTTTTCCTAGTTTATTTTAATAGAGTTTTTTTTTTTTTTTAAGAAAAACTATTCTTATTTGGTTTTTAATCGTTTTATTCTCATTAATTTATAAAATAGATTAATATTTTTATTGTTTTTTCTTTGTTTTTTTTAATAGAATATTCCATTAGTGTCTGTCTAGCACCATCTAGTGTTTTTTTTTTCGATTTCATTTCCTCCAGCAACTAGGTCAGGGATTGTTGGGGTCATCTTACCATAACAGCAATCAGAAAACGTCCCATCCAATCACAGAACAGAGATGATGACGTGATATAAACAAAAGCGTCCGGCCACCATGTTTGTAGTTCTATTGCTGAACCAGGCTCTACAGTCTGTCATTGAGAGTTATTATCTTCTGAAGAGCTTCTCCCTAACGGTGTCACAGGGGCAGGATACACCCTGAACAGATCACCAGTCTGCAGTGCAGATTGGAGATTAAAATAAATTTACAGCTTTTCTGGAAACCAATGCAGACATCTTGTTAGGATGCTTCTTGAACACCTCACTGGTGTTTCTGACTCGTCCCACTGGGAGGAGACCCAGAAGCAGACCCTGGACCTGCTGGAGAGACTATGTCTCCCAGCTGGACAGGGAACACCTCAGGATCCTCCTGGGTGAGATGGAGGATGCAGCCAGGGTGAGAGAAGCCTGGTTTCTCGTCTGAGGGTGTTGTTCCATGATGGAGGAGCACAGCAGAATGAGTGACCCAAAGGTAGGAGCCTGGGAGGACGATGAGGGACCAGACGTAGGAGCTCAGGAGGACGGTGAGGGACCAGACGTAGGAGCTCAGGAGGACGGTGAGGGACCAGACGTAGGAGCTCAGGAGGACGGTGAGGGACCAGACGTAGGAGCTCGGCTGGGTGATGAGGAACCAGACGTAGGGTCTAGGAGCTCAGCTGGAAGGCAGGGTGCACCAAGAGCCAGGGCGAAGGACCAGGATATGGAGGGAGACCATCACGACCCCATGGATCCAGCCCCGCAGTGCAGCAGGGGGATGATCCAGCAGGGAAGTGAGGGACACCAGGATTAAATACCCCAAAGGAAACAAGACACACCGGGGGATTGGGACCAGATGTGACAAATTAGGACTGAGGGCAGGATAGGAGGGAGGACGTGTCCCAAATGAACGGGTATTATGACAATACCAGTATTTAATTACCAGTCTGCGGGTCCCAGAGGAGGGTCTCTTCTTCTTTCTCTTGACCTGGTTCTTGGAGGAAGATGTACTCGAGTGGTGCCAGCCGTTTACATTAACCAGTTTCAGATTACCACGCGTCTCTGTTGTTCAGCTGAAAGTTAACTGCTGCCCGGGGGCAGGTATGCACGTCCGGGCTTGTCTCCTCCCTCCTAAAACTAGCAGAACTACTTCAGAGCGCGCACACAAATCCTCTCAGTCTCCGATTCTCACTCTACCATGTTTGTTAAGTTCCTCTGTGCCGTGGTGACCAGGTCTCTCTTCATCCTGATCTCTCTGATTGGTGTATGGAGAGTGGTGTGGGTTAAAAATAATGGTCTGTACTGGCTCCTTACCATCCTGTACCTGCCGCTGGTGGTGGAGATGATCGTGACCCTGAGGAGGAGGAAAGGGAACGACTACAGATGGTACAGATCCTGTAAGAACGATCCCTGGAGGAGGTTTGGATCTTTAAACGGTCTTCTTTACCCACAGGTTTTCACCGGCCGTCTTTCTCTTCCTCGTCAGTATCATCCCGTCCATTTGGATTTTAGAGATTCAGCATCAAAGAGATAAAACTTCAGACTCTAAAGTACTGATCTTTTATTTGTGGGTACCTTTTATTTGGGGTTCTAAACGTCTCTTCTTCTAGTGCACCAGTCTGGATTCGACCAAAGACTTTGCAGAGATTCTGAAACTTCAGGAGAATGCAAGCAGCGTTCGGGAATTATTCAAGGTAAGTTTTTACATTTCACTGGAAAAAAAGTCCAGTTTGCACATGATCTGGTTTACTTAGGAATGACTGGTACGGCAGGGCGGGCGGGCGGGCTCTCACCCGGAGAGAGAGGGAGGAGCTATGCTGTCTGGGAAGACTCGGAGTAGAGCCACTGCTCCTCCAGGTCGAGAGAAGCCAGACGGAGTGGTTCAGGCATCTGGTTAGGATGCGTCCCTCTCTGGTGAGGTGTTTGAGGAGACCTCGAGGCAGACCCTGGACCTGCTGGAGAGACGATGTCTCACAGCTGGACAGGGAACACCTCTGGATCCTGCTGGGTGAGATGGAGGACGCAGCCGGGGTGAGAGAAGCCTGGGCTTCCCGTGTGAGGCTGTTGCCCCTGGCGACCCGCCCCCGGATAACCGGAAGACGACGGAACAGAATGTTCTCCAAACATGTATGTCAGGGTGATTGGTCAGGGATGCCAGGGATGCTGGCAGTCACACCCTCGGCTGCATAAGTTAGTTCTAGGGGTGTGGAACCTCACTCCTCTGGCGGGTAGGGAGCCTGAGGTTGAGTTCCGGCTAGATATGGTTGGACTCACCTCGATGCACAGCTCGGGCTCCGGAACCAGGCCTCTCGACAGGGACTGGACCCTGTTCTATTCTGGAGTTGCCCACAGTGAAAGGCGATGAGTGGAGTGCCATCCAACTCGGCACCACCTAGCAGCTGTTCTGAAGCTGGTTGGAGCTCTCTGTTTGGAGCCACAGGACAGATAAATGTCCCTAGTAGGGGTCAATAAACTACCCATGTCATGAGAGATCCTCGACTCGCCCGGTGCCGCCTCGTCTTAGTAGAAGTGTTTTCTCCATTTTTTTTCACACCCACACTTCCTCCTTCACTGTTTTCATGCCGTTCTATCCTACGCCCGCTTTACCAATGTCCCATGGTGTCACACCAGAGGACACTTTGTACATTTTAAAGAGAATTTCAGACTTTTAAATATCTTCTTCTCCTTTCATCATCTCCCTCCAGGGGGCGCCACAGCAAGTCAGTTTCTTCCATCTAACCCTATCTCCTGCATCCTCTTCGGTCACACCAACTATCTTCATGTCTTCCTTCACTGTATCCATGAACCTCCTCTTTGGTCTTCCTCTAGTCCTCTTTCCTGGTGGTTCCAAACCCAGCATCCTTCTTCTGATGTACTCTCTCTCTCTCCTCTGCACATGTCCAAACATTGAGACTTTTAAATATGTGGTGGTGAAAATCGGACACCTTCTGATGCCCTCTAAACCCATGCTCGGACCTCTCTGATTGGTCAGAACCATGCTGTGTTTCTGGTTGAAGCTGACTCCCATGTTGTTTCATATCAGACTGCTCCATTGAGCTGTTCATTCTTTAAGTCCCAAGATTAGAACAGGTGAGACATCTAGACCTGTTAACCTACCAGATTTTTAAAATACTTAAATTCCAGCTCGGTTTAAACTTCTAAGAGATGACTTTGGCATTTGCTTTGTTTAATTTGCAAATTCTCTGAACCGGTTCTACCGGTCTGAGTCTGACTCTAAATAATCCCACACAGTTTGACAGTCCGGGGCCCCAGCCGGGTTCTAATTAAGGATTCATCTGAATGTTTTTCCGTTCCGTCGTCTTCCGCTCATCCGGGGCCGGGTCGCTGGGGCAACACCCTCAGACGTGAAGCCCAGACTTCTCCCACCCTGGCTGCATCCTCCAGCTCACCCAGAAGGATCCTGTAGGTTATCTGTAGGGTTAGGGTCCTGTGTACATGTACAAACATGCGCGGGCGTCTCTGTGAGAGGATGGTGAACATACTGGATGTGTTTGATTGGTTCAGGACGACCGGGTGGGAGAATCGATCCTGCCAGGATAGGGCAAGAACATGCCACACTCACTCACTCCTAGGGGTAATTTTATAGCCTATCGTGTATGTTTTTGGAGGAAACCAGAGAAAACCCAAACATACACGAGGAGAACATGCAAACTACTCAAACCCCTGACCTTCTTGCTGTGAGATCACCATGCTCACTGCTCCACCATCGTCCAGCCCAGGGATTAGATCAGTGGTTCTGAGCGTCCGTCTCTGTGAGAGGAGAACGGTACCGTTTCATGTTGGGGTGGTTCTTAACGAGGCCCGGGTCGTTTGATTACAGAGGACTCTTTAAGGGGAACCAGACGTAACCTCACCGCCCACAGGAAGGTAAACACTCCTCCTGCTTTAAAGAGAAGAAAAATAAAGAGCTCTTTATGAGGAAAACGTTTCCTTTTAGAAGATTAAAAACTAGAAATCGCTCTCAGAAAAAAATGATCATCAGTCACCTTCTTATTCGTCTATTCCTTATGGGGTTACAGCGGGTGCCGGAGCCCATCCCGACTGATTCGAGGGGCAGGGTACACCCTGAACAAGTAGCCAGTCTGTCAGAGGGCCACACACACTCATAGGGGTAATTTCATAGCAGCCAGTCAACCTAATATGTATGTTTATGGAGGAAACCAGAGAAAACCCACATATACACAGGTAGAACATACAAACTACACACAGAAAGACCAGTGTTTCAAGCCTTGTCCCCACGACCTTCTTGCTGTGAGGCCACCGTGCCGCCCAAACTGATCGTCTCAACCTGTATTTAATAATAATAATAAAAATGAATTCCTCTATTCATCCCTCACTGGGGAAATTTGTTTGCTGCACTCCTTACACCGCAGCAGGCTGCCCTTCAACGGCGCCAATGGTGGGAGAAGCGGGGGTTAGGTGTCTTCTCCAAGGACCCTAGACGTGCTCTCTGTGGGCCGCAAACCTGTGAACTACCGGTCCGCGTGCGAACGCTCTAACCACTGAGCTGCCGTCTCCTCCGACCACGTCTCTGGTGATTCGTCGTTTTCTCAGATTCTTCAGAAAATCTTTAAAATTTGTTGTGATATTCATTTATTTTCTTAACAAAAGCCCAAAAATGTTCGTGTGTGTGTCGACCTGCAACAGACTGGTGAGCTGTTCAGAGTGTATCCTGCCAGTGTGTCTGGATGGTTACACTTTGGGGGTGGTCAGGGTAGGGCTGGTCAGTATGTGGGTGATCTGGATGGGGGTGATCTGGATGGGGATGATCCAGGTGCGGGTGGTCAGGGTGGGGGTGGTCAGACCAGGGAGATCTGGGTGGGGGTGGTTTAGGGTGGGAGGAGATCTGGGTCACTGTTTGGATCCAAGTTTGTTTGAAAATTTTTTTTGATGTAATTTTTCAAGCTTTTTGACTAACTTTAGATTTTTTTCTTCTTCTTCTTTTTTTTGTTTGTTTTTTAAAGCTTTATTTTTTTATTACATTTTCAGATTTTTAATCTTGGAAAAAAATAGGCTTTTTTTTTTGTTTTTGAAATTTAAAAAAAAAAAAAAAAACTTACAATTTTTATTTGTTTTAACTTTTTTTTCTCCAGATTTTTAACGTTTTATATTTTTAAAAAAATATTTAGCTTTTTTTAATATGTTTTTTTTATAACTTTTAAATTTCCTTTTTTAAATCTAACTTTATCACTTTTTAAGTTTTTTTGATCCATAAATAAAATCTGTTATTTTTTTTTCTGTCTTCGTTCATAAGAGTTTTTTCAATTTTGAAAATCTTCACCATGTTCTGATTGGTTCATTCAAATTAACAGTAGATGTGAGTGTGAACGTGATTGGTTGTTGATCCTCTATGTGGTTCTTAGACTGGAGACCCGGTCAGGTTGGGCTGAATGTTTCAGAGTAACTTTCTCAGCTCTTGTTTCCATGGTGATAAAGTTTCAGTGACTCCATCCAGCTGATAAACTGTCTTTTATTTTCTACCTGGGTTCAGGCATTGGTCTGATGTGTTCTGGTCTTCTCCAGGCTCCTCAGACCATCATCTGTGCCAATGACTGGATCCTGGCCTTACACCAGGTCACGCTCATCCTGCTGATCCTGGGAAAATGGCTGCTGCCAGCGGCCGGGCAGATGAACAAAAACCAGCTCTCACAGTTACTGCTCATCTTCGTGGGAACGTCAGCCGACATCCTGGAGTTCACCTCTGAAACCATCTCTGACATGAAGTGAGTGAAAGAAAAAGAAAACAAAGAGGTTGATGGGTAACTTTGGGTCGTGAGGTGGTGAAGATGGAGACATAGAACCCATCTTCCATTCCGTTGTCTTCTTTTCCGGGGCCGGGTCGCCGGGGGCAACAGCCTCAGACGGGAAGCCCAGGCTTCTCTCACCCCGGCTGCATCCTCCATCTCACCCAGGAGGATCCTGAGGTGTTCCCTGTCCAGCTGTGAGACATACTCTTCAGCGGGTCCGGGGTGTGCCTCTTGGTCTCCTCCTGATGGGACGGAACCCCTCACTAGAGAGGAGCTCAGGAGGCATCCTAACCAGATACCCAAACCACCCCATCTGGCTTCTCTTCACCCGGAGGAGCAACAGCTCGACTCCAAACTCCTCCCAAATGGCAGAGCTCCTTTCTCTATCACGGGCATCTGGTTAGGATGGCTCCCGAACGGCAGGTGAGGTGTTTCGAGCACCCAGAAGTAGACCCTTTCCAAACATGAGGCTGGGGGACGAGACATGGAGGGACATCACGGCTACAGCTGATGAGCTGGCACCAGAGTGATGGTTAAATAACCGGGTGAAGATGAGACACAATGGGGGCATCAGAGAGAGTCAGTCTGGGACGTGGTGTGCTGAGTTAGGACATGGATCAGGAGGAAGGGGATGTTCTAGAAGAGAAGGATCATGATGCTTTGTGTGTGTTTTCAGCCATAAAAGTCCATCTATGGTCTACGTCATCCTGGCCGTCTGGACGTGGAGCATGCTGCAGTTTCCTTTCCACTTCTCAGGTAGGATACTTAGAGTCTAACACAGTTTCCTCTTCATCTAACCTTCTGTTTGTTCCTCCTCTCGGCCGTCAGCCTGCCACTTTAAAAAACATACAGTGTCCTGGCATCGCTGAGTAATGCGGTCTTCCATGAACTTTCCGTTCCGTACTCCAGCCACCAATCGATCCGCCTTGGTGAAGAAAAACCTGAGCCGAAAAGTAAAGCTCTTGATTTACAAGTCGATCTACGTTTCTACCCTCACCATTGTAACCAGGATCTACGTTTCTACCCTCACCATGGTAACCAGGATCTACGTTCCTACCCTCAGCATGGTAACCAGGATCTACGTTCCTACCCTCACCATGGTAACCAGGATCTACGTTCCTACCCTCACCATGGTAACCAGGATCTACGTTCCTACTCTCACCATGGTAACCAGGATCTACATTCCTACCCTCACCATGGTAACCAGGATCTTTGTTCCTACCCTCACCATGGTAACCAGGATCTACGTTCCTACCCTCACCATGGTAACCAGGATCTACATTCCTACCCTCACCATGGTAACCAGGATCTTTGTTCCTACCCTCACCATGGTAACCAGGATCTACGTTCCTACCCTCACCATGGTAACCAGGATCTACGTTCCTACCCTCACCATGGTAACCAGGATCTATGTTACTACCCTCACCATGGTAACCAGGATCTTTGTTCCTACCCTCACCATGGTAACCAGGATCTACGTTCCTACCCTCACCATGGTAACCAGGATCTACATTCCTACCCTCACCATGGTAACCAGGATCTTTGTTCCTACCCTCACCATGGTAACCAGGATCTACGTTCCTACCCTCACCATGGTAACCAGGATCTACGTTTCTACCCTCACCATGGTAACCAGGATCTATGTTACTACCCTCACCATGGTAACCAGGATCTACATTTCTACCCTCACCATGGTAACCAGGATCTTTGTTCCTACCCTCACCATGGTAACCAGGATCTATGTTACTACCCTCACCATGGTAACCAGGATCTACATTTCTACCCTCACCATGGTAACCAGGATCTACGTTCCTACCCTCACCATGGTAACCAGGATCTACGTTCCTACCCTCACCATGGTAACCAGGATCTTTGTTCCTACCCTCACCATGGTAACCAGGATCTATGTTACTACCCTCACCATGGTAACCAGGATCTACGTTCCTACCCTCACCATGGTAACCAGGATCTACGTTCCTACCCTCACCATGGTAACCAGGATCTACGTTCCTACCCTCACCGTGGTAACCAGGATCTACGTTCCTACCCTCACCATGGTAACCAGGATCTACGTTCCTACCCTCACCATGGTAACCAGGATCTATGTTACTACCCTCACCATGGTAACCAGGATCTACGTTCCTACCCTCACCATGGTAACCAGGATCTACGTTCCTACCCTCACCATGGTAACCAGGATCTACGCTCCTACCCTCACCGTGGTAACCAGGATCTACGTTCCTACCCTCACCATGGTAACCAGGATCTACGCTCCTACCCTCACCCTGGTAACCAGGATCTACGTTCCTACCCTCACCATGGTAACCAGGATCTACGTTCCAACCCTCACCATGGTAACCAGGATCTACGTTCCTACCCTCACCATGGTAACCAGGATCTACGTTCCTACCCTCACCATGGTAACCAGGATCTACGTTCCTACCCTCACCATGGTAACCAGGATCTACGTTCCTACCCTCACCATGGTAAAACTCACACATACATGGGAAGAACATGCATACTACACACTGAAAGACCAGTGTTTCAAGTTCCGTACCCACTCCAGAACTCAAACCCTGACCTTCTTGCTGTGGGGCTGCTGTGCCAACCATAACCACTACGCTACCGTGCAGCCTGCTAAGAAAATTGCCCCTCAGAATGAGCGTGTGTGTGTGTGTGTGTGTGTGTGTGTGTGTGTGTGTGTGTGAGTGTGTGGCCTCACAAGTGACTGGTAACCTGTTCCGACACTCGAGCACACCACCGGCATTCCAAAGATGGCGGAGGTAATTCTTGAGAAGTTTAACGTGTGGTGAACGTTTCCGAGCATGACGAGGCACGACTCCGACCAATCAGATTTAACCTGTAGATTTTCTTTATAATCCGTTAAACACGTCTCAGCACGTTCATAAAAACAAGCTGCTTGATCTTCTCTGTGTTTCTTCTTCTCCAGTGATGGAGTCGTCGTCCGAGGACCAGCCCGATCGCTCCGAGCCTCATCCTTGCAAACTCAGTGCAGATTTATGGAGCGTCATGGAGTCTCTGATCATCCAGGATGGGCCGTTCTTTGTGGTGCGACTCGTTGTGATGATCCACTTCAAAGTGGTCCACCAGATGCTCATCTTCTTTGTCATCAAGAACTTCCTGGTTGTTGCTTTGAGCATCTACAGACTGGTGATCCTGAACTCCAGTTCACCTGGATTGTGATTCAGTAAAACGGTCACGATCCCCGTCTCATCTGGAACATTCCTTCCATCCTATCCCTAATTTGGCACACCTGGTCCCGATGGTGTGCCAAAAATTTAAGCCCTGGTTCCCCTCACTTCCCTGCTGGATCGTCCCTCTTTCCATTCCTCTGCTGCTCCCCCTTCTGCACACTGCTCCCTGGTCTGCAGTGCTGCCTTCATACCCCTGGCTTCTGGGCTCATAGGTCAGGTCTTTGTCCTGCTGAGCTCGTACCCCTGGGTACTGGTGCACCCTGCCTTCCTGCTGTGCACCTACGTCTGGCTCCTCATCCTCCAGCTGACCTCCATCCCTCTGGTCCCCTCGACGCCCAATCTTCTAGTCCCTCGTCCAGCTGACCTCCATCCCTCTGGTCCCCTCGACGTCCAACCTTCTGGTTCCTCGTCCAGCTGACCTCCATCCCTCTGGTCCCCTCGACGTCCAACCTTCTGGTTCCTCTGATCCCTCATCTTGCAGAGTTCTGTTTGGTTCAGCTCTTCCTTCAACAAACTGGCAATGCATCTGGGTCCGACTTCACCCCCCTCACCCACCTCTCCGTAACCACCTCCTTCATGACAAAAACCTCAGAGACGCAATAGTGTCCAAAGTTGTTTACGAAACATTTAGAGATGAAACAGAAACGTCTCAGATTTTTGCTCTTAAATTTTTGAAAATTTCTTAATCCAGTTATTATTTTTTTTATCAAACATGTCGAACCGGGTTCTGTAAACCGTTAAAACCCAGAGAAAAATTCAGACCTGGTTTCCATGGTGACGAAACACTAGGAGAACCACAAGCTTCTTTTACTTCTAAAGTAATTATCGTGATATAAGTCTATAAAAATCCCGATAGAGAAAATAAATCAGTGAACGATCACTTTGTTTTTAGTAAAAGTATGTTTTGTTACCAAATCTTTGATTAAAAAATATCCAATAAAAACTGTGTTGAATTGTGTTTGTATTGAAAATGTTTCTGGTTGTGACCGGATGTGACGTATGTAACGCACACTGATCACAGGAAGATCCAAGGTGTACCTCTTCCAGCTGTGAGGCATAGTCTCTCCAGCAGGTTTAGGGTCTGCCTCTTGGTCTCCTCCTGGTGGGATGGAACACCTCACCAGTGAGGCGTTCAAGAGGCATCTTAACCAAATGCCTAAACAAACCCATTTGGTTTCTCTCAACCTGGAGAGTACGGGCTCTACCCCGAGCTCCTCTCTCTAGCTCTGAGTGAGAGCCCAGCCGCCCTGCAGAAGAAGATTGTTTCAACCGCTTGTATCCATAATTTTCTTCTTTTGGTCACCACCCACACTGGTTACCATGGTGAGGGTAGGAACGTAGATCCTGGTTACCATGGTGAGGGTAGGAAAGTAGATCCTGGTTACCATGGTGAAGGTAGGAACGTAGATCCTGGTTACCATGGTGAGGGTAGGGACGTAGATCCTGGTTACCATGGTGAGGGTAGGAAAGTAGATCCTGGTTACCATGGTGAAGGTAGGAATGTAGATCCTGGT
>LR738559.1:1077500-1225000 GCA_902685375.1 Neostethus bicornis
GTTACCATGGTGGGGGTAGGAATGTAGATCCTGGTTACCATGGTGAGGGTAGGAATGTAGATCCTGGTTACCATGGTGAGTGTAGGAACGTAGATCCTGGTTACCATGGTGAGGGTAGGAACGTAGATCCTGGTTACCATGGTGAGGGTAGGAATGTAGATCCTGGTTACCATGGTGAGTGTAAGAACGTAGATCCTGGTTACCATGGTGAGGGTAGGAATGTAGATCCTGGTTACCATGGTGAGGGTAGGAACGTAGATCCTGGTTACCATGGTGAGGGTAGGAACGTAGATCCTGGTTACCATGGTGAGGGTAGGAATGTAGATCCTGGTTACCATGGTGAGGGTAGGAACGTATATCCTGGTTACCATGGTGAGGGTAGGAACGTAGATCCTGGTTACCATGTTGAGGGTAGGAATGTAGATCCTGGTTACCATGGTGAGGGTAGGATCATAGATCCTGGTTTCTATGGTGAGTGCCGGTGCCTATGCTGGCTGTTTTAAAGGCAAAAGGCAGGATACACCCCAAACAGGTGGCTAGTCTGTTGCGAGGCACACACACTCATTCCTAGCAGTCAATCAGCCTAACATGCATGTTTTTGGAGGAAACCAAAGAAAACCCATGTGGAGAACATGCAAACTACACATACAAAGGTTAGTGTTCCAAGCCTCGTCCTCACACCCAGAGAAGTTTTTGACTTCACAAAGAGGAAGATTTAGACGCGGGGCCAAAAGGAAGAGGGGCTATGACATGATGTCACATCCACCAATAGACAACACCCGCCATGACAGTTGGCGTAAAACAAACTGTTATAAACATGAGAAAGCAGCTGGTAAATTGTGCGTCTTCTGTGTGTTACCACCTAGTGTTATGTATCAGTATGAAGAGGAATTACCACCAGGAATACACCCCTGTTCTGATTGGTCACGCTTTGTTTTGCGGCTGACACACATGCGCTTTGGTCAAATGAGCAAAGTTCCCGGATGTCCGACTTCTTCCATACGTTCACCAAAAACAATACACAGCTGCAGCTGCAGGAGATGCCATGTCCTTAGCCTCATTATACCTAATTATGTTCATGGGATGCACTAGAGGGTTCATCATGTGGGAGTTTTTTTTTAGCCTTGGCAGGTGAGCGTGAGATAGGTCCTAATTGCACATGTCTCCTGCCCAATGGGGGAGACTTGGCATGTCTGTACCCCTGGAATTGAACCCTGACCTTCTTGCTGTGTAGCCTGATTTTAACGTTATGATAGAAAAATGTTCAAAAATACCTTTTCTTAGAACGACATTGGTGTGAATCCGTGTTCGTACCTGTATGAAGATGGACAGACAGACGGACGGACGGGCGGATGGATTGATCTGTCTTGTAGCAGAACGATGCAGGTCGTCCAGCCGGAACAGGAAGTCTTTATTTCCCCACCAGCGGAGCTGAAAATGTCACAGAAACGAGGACGTTTCTGGTTTAATAAACAGTAACAGCTTCACTCACTGAGTTCATAAAAAAACCAAAAAAAAACATTTTTATCCAAACTAAAGAAGCTGTTTGTGGAACAGTCTTAAAAAAACAGAAAACATGGCTCCAGTCTGACGGACCGAAAGGACCTAAAGAACAAACATGAATTTGGTCAGTTCGGTCTTAGGGGACGTTGACCTAGTGGAAAAGACACCATCTTTCGACCGGGAGAACCTGGTTCGATTCCCGCTAAGCCCGAGCCGTCCCTGGGACCATAGAAAAGACACGAAAGGAAAGAAAGAACAGAAAATAAATTTGGTCGGTTTAACTTAGTTTGGGGACTACCCAGAAGACAGAGAACCTCCAGAGAACGTTAGCCTGGGGTTCTTTAAAGGTTCCCTAAAGGTTAGCTGGTGGTTCTGTTAGAACCTAAC
This sequence comes from Neostethus bicornis, assembly GCA_902685375.1. Lineage (NCBI taxonomy): Eukaryota > Metazoa > Chordata > Actinopteri > Atheriniformes > Phallostethidae > Neostethus > Neostethus bicornis. The sequence goes on from LR738559.1 coordinate 1,079,391, forward strand.
CTTCCCAGAACGTTGAGAGAACCTATTTCTAAATGTTAGGGTTAAAATAAAGGTTCTGAAAACCAAAAAATAACCTTTAAAGAACCAGAGTACATGTGTGTGAATAAGAGGGATCCAAATGGAAAAGTGAGGTTACAGGGAGAAGAGATAAAGAAGGTGGAAGATTTTAAGTATCTAGGAGCAACAGTCCAGAGCAATGGAGAGTGTGGAAAAGAGGTGAAGAAGCATGTGCAGGCAGGCTGGAATGGGTGGAGGAAAGTATCAGGTGTGATGTGTGATAGAAGAGTTTCAGATAAAACCGTGGTGAGAGCGGCCATGCTGATTGGTCTAGAGACAGTGTGGTGAGAGCGGCCATACTGATTGGTCTAGAGACAGTGTGGTGAGAGCGGCCATGCTGATTGGTCTAGAGACAGTGTGGTGAGAGCAGCCATGCTGATTGGTCTAGAGACAGTGTGGTGAGAGCGGCCATGCTGATTGGTCTAGAGACAGTGTGGTGAGAGCGGTCATGCTGATTGGTCTAGAGACAGTGTGGTGAGAGCGGCCATGCTGATTGGTCTAGAGACAGTGTGGTGAGAGCAGCCATGCTGATTGGTCTAGAGACAGTGTGGTGAGAGCGGCCATGCTGATTGGTCTAGAGACAGTGTGGTGAGAGAGGCCATGCTGATTGGTCTAGAGACAGTGTGGTGAGAGCGGCCATGCTGATTGGTCTAGAGACAATGTCACTGAAGAAAAGACAGGAAGCAGAGATGTTTGTATCAGAGATGAAGATGCTGAGGATCTCTCTGGGAGTGACCAGGATGGACAGGATCAGAGGAACAGCACATGTTAGAGGTTTTAAAGTCAGAGAGGTCAGACTGAGATGGTTTGGACATGTGCAGAGGAGAGAGAGAGAGTACATCAGAAGAAGGATGCTGGGTTTGGAACCACCAGGAAAGAGGACTAGAGGAAGACCAAAGAGGAGGTTCATGGATACAGTGAAGGAAGACATGAAGATAGTTGGTGTGACTGAAGAGGATGCAGCAGATAGGGTTAGATGGAAGACACTGACTTGATGTGGCGCCCCCTAAAGGGAAATGCCGAAAGAAGAAGAAGAAGAACCTTTAAAGAACCAAAAATAACATTTAAGTAACGTTCTGCTAACCTTTGAAAAACCTTCCCAGAACATTCTGGGAAGGTTAAATTGTTAGCTGGGTGAGGACCGTTGGGTTTGGCTCTTCTTGAAGAGCTGTGGAGCTGTGATCCATTGGAGTGACTCTAGAGACTCTCATCTGTTGGGATGAATCCTAGAACGTGTGTTTGTTCGGTGGGAATGTTGGACAATTGTTTGTTGGATCGGACATCATCAAACCATCTGGCTTTAAAATCCTCGTTCATTCAGATTCAGGATACTTTATTAATCCCTAACTGGGCAGTTCGTGTGTCCGGTAGCTCCAAGCAGTCCAACAGAGAGCTCCAGAACAGCTGCTAGGTGGTGCCAATTGGGCGAGGTGGAGCTGGAACAGCTGTTGGTAGAACACACGACAGTCGGCTCTACGCTGTGCGGAGTGTGGGTTACCGTGGTAACGATGTTTTTCAGCTCCAGAACATCTTCCACACGTCCACTCTGACTCCACATTCCTCACCCATGAAGGAGCTCATCTCTTGGAACAATGTGGACAGGCAGACTGTGATCCATGGAGTGGTCCTGGTCGGGTAACGATCCCAGGGTCTGGTAGTGGTTTATATGGTTGTGGTTTTACGGTTGGTTGTGGTTCATCTTGTCATGAAGCGATCATTACCCAGAGCTGGTTCGACCCTCCGCAGGCTGGATTGTGCTGGCTGGCAGGGTTTAATGATGCTGTGGATAATAGACGGCTGCTCGCTGGAGCGTGAGCAGAGAGACAGTGACAGTGTCGGTGAAATCCATCGGAGGAAGAAAAGACAGCGAGATGACACTGTCGGAAAAATGGAACCAGATTCCGTTTGATTCCCACCCACACGGTGGGAAGAACAGGGATCAAGTAGAACCTCCATCAGAACCGAAAACGGGATCTTTTATCAGCAACAAATTAGATTCAATCTCAAACAAAATTAATCCTTTCTTGTTGGATCGTCTGGACGTAAACAATCACAGTTTGGGTTTTGGAGATTTCCAGCAGACAGTAGTTCTGTTCTGTACCGTCATCTTCCGGTTATCTGGTACCGGGTCACGGGGGTAACAGCCTCAGACGGGAAGCCTAAGCTTCTCTCACCCGGCTGCATCCTCCAGCTCACCCAGGAGGATCCTGAGGTGTTCCCTGTCCAGCTGTGAGACATAGTCTCTACAGCAGGTCCGGGGTCTGCCTTTTGGTCTCCTCCTGGTGGGACGGAACACCTCACCAGCGAGGCGCCATCTTATCGTGGTGGAGGAGTTTGCGTGCCCCAATGATCCTAGTAGAGATGGTTTTCATGGCTGAATGCACCAAGACAAACAAGTACTTGAAGAGGGGCCAGACAAAGCGTGGCTCAAACACCCCTATGAAGAGATCAAGCATGGCCAAGTTGCCCTTGCCCGGATGCCTTCCCCCTTGGAGCCAGGTCCGAGGGTGGAGCACAAGAGCGAGCGCCTGGTGACTGGCAGATGGGGTGATTCGAGCATCTGGAGGAGTAGCCGGATGAGAGAAGCCTGGGCTTCCCCTCTGAGGTTGTGACCCCCGTGACCCGGTCCCAGATAACCGGAAGATGACGGAATGGGTTGAAGTGTTTGAATTGAGAAGTTGTTGAAGTTGGCACAGCTTGGCGTGAAGCTCACGTTTAACGTTTAATAATCAGATATAGTACAAGGTACCCGGTGGCGTGCCCAGCTCGTTTTACTCTTGATTAAATCGATACATCGCCCGCTCTGATAACAGTAGTGATGTCATGATGCCATAGAGGGTGACATCACCATCCGAAAATAACCCAGCGCACATCATTAAACATGTAAACTGTGGATTCCATGGACTCCTGAAATATTCAGACGACACAGGTTACACAATAACACACGGTACCGCGCTGCTGCCAGGCCTTTGTTCTACCGCAGAGCAGCAGCTTTTATTCTGAAAAACACCTTTGGTTTGAATCTGTTTGATTTTATTCGATCGAATCATCGAGATGGAATCGATTCCAGTAAAACAGACATTAGAAGGACTACATCTCCCAGAACAGAAGACTACAACTCCCAGCTGGTCTGGAACGACTTGGTACGAATGGAAGCAGATGAAAGACGAACGAACAGATCAAATAAAAACTGCTTCAATCCAAAACAAACCATCATTTCAAAGGAAAAATTCAGGCAAAATCGACTTCTCAGAGTTTGTTCGTTCCGTCATCTTCCACTCATCCGGGGCCAAGTCGCAGGGGCAACGGCCACAGGTCAAGAGGAACCACTCCATCTGGTTCCTCTTGACCTGGAGGAGGAGCGGCTCGACACCACGCTCCTCCTGGATGGCAGAGCTCCCCACCCATCTCTGAGTGAGAGCCCAGCCACTCTGAGGAGGAAGCTTATTTCTCCTGCTTGTATCAGCGATCTCATTTTTTCAGTCACTAAGCACACTGGTTACCATGGTGAGGGTAGGAACGTAGATCCTGGTAACCATGGTGAGGGTAGGAACGTAGATCCTGGTAACCATGGTGAGGGTAGGAACGTAGATCCTGGTAACCATGGTGAGGGTAGAACGTGGATCCTGGTTACCATGGTGAGGGTAGGAATGTAGATCCTGGTTACCATGGTGAGGGTAGGAACGTAGATCCTGGTTACCATGGTGAGGGTAGGAACGTAGATCCTGGTTACAACGGTGAGGGTAGGAACGTAGATCCTGGTTACCATGGTGAGGGTAGGAACGTAGATCAACTTGTAAATCAACTTCTCAGAGTTTGGGAACTGATTGTGTAGGTGTTCCCTCTGGATGATGGAAGGAGAAGAAGTCACTACCTTAATGATACGTTCTATAAAAAAAACACTGCATCGTCGATAAAAGCAACACAAATCCAGGACCCGGTCAACAGCCTCAGACAAGAAACCCAGGCTTCTTCCACCCCGGGTGCCTCCTCCGGCTCATCCTAGCGATGAGCTGGAGGACTAACGAAGCAAAACTATCAATAAATGGTTAAAGAATCTGTGAATAATCCCATTGACTTTATAAAGAGGAATAAACATCGACCTTTTCTTCCTGAGATCACAGTCTGTGTGTTTTTTCTCAGAGGATGAGTAACGGACTCATGTGAAAGGTCATTAGTCAGAAAGAAAATACAAGATGATCCAGCGAGAAAAAAAAATGACGCAATCCTCTTCCGTCCGCTTCCAGGACGAGATGTTTAGGATCATAGATTTAATCTTTTATTTATTTACGTCATGAGTCGGAAATATGTCGTCTACCGGGCATACAAACTTACCCAGCAGGAATTGAAAAAGTACAGCCTAGTTACCATGGTTAGGATAGGAACATACTGTAGATCCTGGTTACCATGGTGAGGGTAAGAACGTAGATCCTGGTTACCATGGTGAGGGTAGGAACGTAGATCCTGGTTACCATGGTGAGGGTAGGAACGTAGATCCTGGTTACCATGGTGAGGGTAGGAACGTAGATCCTGGTTACCATGGTGAGGGTAGGAATGTAGATCCTGGTTACCATGGTGAGGGTAGGAATGTAGATCCTGGTTACCATGGTGAGGGTAGGAATGTAGATCCTGGTTACCATGGTGAGGGTAGGAACGTAGATCCTGGTTACCACGGTGAGGGTAGGAACATAGGTCCTGGTTACCATGGTGAGGGTAGGAACGTAGATCGTGGTTACCATGGTGAGGGTAGGAACGTAGATCCTGGTTACCATGGTGAGGGTAGGAACGTAGATCCTGGTTACCACGGTGAGGGTAGGAACATAGGTCCTGGTTACCATGGTGAGGGTAGGAACGTAGATCGTGGTTACCATGGTGAGGGTAGGAACGTAGATCCTGGTTACCACGGTGAGGGTAGGAACTTAGATCCTGGTTACCATGGTGAGGGTAGGAACGTAGATCCTGGTTACCACGGTGAGGGTAGGAACATAGCTCCTGGTTACCATGGTGAGGGTAGGAACGTAGATCCTGGTTACCATGGTGAGGGTAGGAACGTAGATCCTGGTTACCATGGTGAGGGTAGGAACATAGATGCTGGTTACCATGGTGAGGGTAGGAACGTAGATCTTGGTTACCATGGTGAGGGTAGGAACTTAGATCCTGGTTACCATGGTGAGGGTAGGAACGTAGATCCTGGTTACCATGGTGAGGGTAGGAACATAGATGCTGGTTACCATGGTGAGGGTTGGAACGTAGATCTTGGTTACCATGGTGAGGGTAGGAACGTAAATCCTGGTTACCATGGTGAGGGTAGGAACGTAGATCCTGGTTACCATGGTGAGGGTAGGAACTTAGATCTTGGTTACCATGGTGAGGGTAGGAACGTAGATCTTGGTTACCATGGTGAGGGTAGGAACTTAGATCCTGGTTACCATGGTGAGGCTAGGAACGTAGATCTTGGTTACCATGGTGAGGGTAGGAACTTAGATCCTGGTTACCATGGTGAGGGTAGGAACTTAGATCCTGGTTACCATGGTGACCACCCAAACGTTTCTTCTGTTTTTCAGGATCTAAAGAGAGTCTTGTCGTTCCCTCCGTATCCCGGTGACTACCTGCACCCGGTGGTGTACGCCTGCACCGCCGTCATGCTGCTGTGCCTCATCGTCTCCATCATGACCTACATCGTACATCACAGGTCAGAGTCCAAGCTCCATCCAGACGTACAACCATCCATCTCCTGGTTTAACTTTTTAAATCTGGGTTTTGTTTCCAGTGTGATCCGGATCAGCAGGAACGGCTGGCACACTCTCCTGAACTTCCTCTTCCACACGGGACTGACATTCGGAGTTTTTGCCGGAGCCATAAATCAGATCAGCACGCCGTATGTTTGTCAAATAGTAAGTTTTCAAACTCCACATGTTTTTTTCTAGTTTTCATCCCGAGACGAAGCAGAGAATCAGGATAAGTAAGCAGAGATGAGCTCCTTCAGCAGCGAGGAATGTGAAATCAGAGCGGACGTGTGGAGATGTTCCGAGCCGGAGTGAATCAGAAGGAATGAAGACAGGATGACTGCACACATGTCCAGGTTTTCCAGGTTTCAGGCACCAAAAAACAACCTGTTTGACCACAATGCTCATCATTATGTTTGGAGATGTAAAGGTGGGGTCTTTAACTCCAAGACCACCGTGCCCACCATCAAGAATAGTGGTGGTATATTATACTGTGGGCCGGGTGGCAGGGGCAACAGCCTGAGACGGGAAGCCCAGGCTTCTCTCACCCCGGCTGCATCCTCCAGCTCACCCGGAAGGATCCCGAGTTGTTCCCCAGCCAGATCGAGTCTCTCCAGCAGGTCCAGGGTCTGCCTCTCGGTCCGCTCCCGGTGGGACGTGGGCGAAACACCTCACCAGCGAGGCGCTCGGGTGGCATCCTGACCAGATGCCCGAACCAGACGTTGGTCCGAACCCGCTGCTGGACGGGCCTGTTTTTTTTTTTTTCCGCAACACGCTGGAGCTAGCTGCAAGCGGCTGGTCTTGAGGAATGGGTGTTTTGCCACGCGGTCGGCCGGAGGCCTGGCACCGCTTCTCGGGGGAGTGGGTGCGGCCGGCCATGGTCGGCGGGCTCCTGGGGCAGACGGGTCGGCTGGGATTCACTCTCGTGGAAGAGGAACGGGGCGCGGGTGCCTCTGGTCCTCCGGAGCCTCTCGCTAGTACGGTGGAGCACTCCGGATGCAGGCTGCGTTTGCCTCTCGATCCTGTGGGCCTGTTTTGCTGCCAATGGAACTGATGCTTTCCAGCAGGGTTTTCAACTAGTCAATCAGGACTGATTCCAAGTCGACCGCCCTGCCAACTCAAACGACTTTGACGCCATATTTAACGAGAATTCAGAGGCAACTGTCTGGTTTTTTTTCCCCAAAAAAGCTTAAATCTGGCGGCTTTTTCTTGTGTTATTGATGAATTTTCGAGTCTTTGACGTGAAAGCACGTTGTTAAGTCTGAAATCAAAGAGCAGCGCTTGTTGCTGTTGTAGCCCCTCCTCCCAAAGCCCTGAAAAGTCTGTGTGTGTTAGAGAGAGAGAGAGAAGCTGGTTGGAAACAATCTACGGGGGTTTGCGATGGTAGCACCGGACTGGTAGATCTCAGGAGGTTTGATCTTTGAAAAGTAGATCTTGGCACCCCTGGTTTGAGAAGTTAGTAAGACAGTTAAGATGGAGGTTTACCTTCTAATTCTTCAAGAAGTCATCAGCCTTAAGGTTGGGCGTTCCAACAGGACCCCAAACACACGCCGTAGGTGGTAATGGAGGGTCTAAATCAGGCTAGAATTAAGGTTTTAGAAAGACTTAAACCAGATTTTGTCGGGATCCCCTCGCCTGCCGACCTGGACCTTCCTCCCTCACCTGGATTCCAACCTTATCCTGAACACCTGGGTGATTAGCCTGGTACCAATCAGCTGTGCATCGTCAGCCTGCTGCCTATTTAAGGGCAATCACCCCAGCCTTCCATGTCGGGTCCTTACCATCCCTGCCAGCCATGCTCCTTGGTTGCTTGAACTATTGAATCCTGAGTTAATCCTGTGCCCGTCTTGTGCCCTTTGCCTTACTGCCATACCTGCATTGTGTTTAATAAGCCTTGTTTTGATGTCCTAATTGGGTCCTCCTCCTCCAGGGTCGTGTCCCAGCCCTGATAGATCTAGTTTACAGATTTGTAGAATTAACGGGAAACTCTAGACAGCCATGGCACTGTGTTCTTTATAAGTGCGTGTATTCTTTTGCCCACCACTATACATTCGCTGGAGGTTATTAAACCAGCGAGCTAACTCTAATAGTCATTTGATACGGTTCTGTGGCCAAACATCAGTACACTGCAGGCCACATTCTGCCCGTGAGCCACAGTTTGACAGCTATGAGAACATAGAAGTGATGACACAGTAATAAACTCTTGTGTTTGATAGGTTGGCATCGTCCTCCATTACGCTTCCCTGTCCACCATGCTGTGGTTAACTCTCACCGCCAGAAACATCTGGAACGATGTCTCCAAAGACCCGCTTCAGTCTAAGGAGAGAAATGGGCCGGTGCAGACGCGCACGGAGCCAACCGTCCTGAGGTAAACTCACCTACCATAACACTGGCATCTTTCATCCCTCTAGTGACCAGCGAGGTTACAGGGAGAAGAGATAAAGAAGGTGGAAGATTTAAAGTACTTAGAATCAACAGTCCAGAGCAATGGAGAGTGTGGAAAAGAGGTGAAGAAGCGTGTTCAGGCAGGCTGGAACGGGTGGAGGAAAGTACAAAGTATCAGGTGTGGTGTGTGATAGAAGAGTTTCATATAAAATGAAAGGGAACGTGTAGAAAACCGTGGTGAGAGCGGCCATGCTGATTGGTCTAGAGACAGTGTGGTGAGAGCGGCCATGCTGATTGGTCTAGAGACAGTGTGGTGAGAGCGGCCATGCTGATTGGTCTAGAGACAGTGTGGTGAGAGCGGCCATGCTGATTGGTCTAGAGACAGTGTGGTGAGAGCAGCCATACTGATTGGTCTAGAGACAGTGTGGTGAGAGCGGCCATGCTGATTGGTCTAGAGACAGTGTGGTGAGAGCGGCCATGCTGATTGGTCTAGAGACAGCGTGGTGAGAGCGGCCATACTGATTGGTCTAGAGACAGTGTGGTGAGAGCGGCCATGCTGATTGGTCTAGAGACAGTGTGGTGAGAGCGACCATGCTGATTGGTCTACAGACAGTGTGGTGAGAGCGGCCATGCTGACTGGTCTAGAGACAGTGTGGTGAGAGCGGCCATGCTGATTGGTCTAGAGACAGTGTGGTGAGAGCGGCCATGCTGATTGGTCTAGAGACAGTGTGGTGAGAGCGGCCATGCTGATTGGTCTAGAGACAGTGTGGTGAGAGCGACCATGCTGATTGGTCTAGAGACAGTGTGGTGAGAGCGGCCATGCTGATTGGTCTAGAGACAGTGTGGTGAGAGCTGCCATGCTGATTGGTCTAGAGACAGTGTGGTGAGAGCGGCCATGCTGATTGGTCTAGAGACAGTGTGGTGAGAGCGGCCATGCTGATTGGTCTAGAGACAGTGTGGTGAGAGCGACCATGCTGATTGGTCTAGAGACAGTGTGGTGAGAGCGGCCATGCTGATTGGTCTAGAGACAGTGTGGTGAGAGCGGCCATGCTGATTGGTCTAGAGACAGTGTGGTGAGAGCGGCCATGCTGATTGGTCTAGAGACAGTGTGGTGAGAGCGGCCATGCCGATTGGTCTAGAGACAGTGTGGTGAGAGCGGCCATGCTGATTGGTCTAGAGACAGTGTGGTGAGAGCGGCCATACTGATTGGTCTAGAGACAGTGTGGTGAGAGCGGCCATGCTGATTGGTCTAGAGACAGTGTGGTGAGAGCGGCCATGCTGATTGGTCTAGAGACAGTGTGGTGAGAGCGGCCATGCTGATTGGTCTAGAGACAGTGTGGTGAGAGCGGCCATGCTGATTGGTCTAGAGACAGTGTGGTGAGAGCGGCCATGCTGATTGGTCTAGAGACAGTGTGGTAAGAGTGGCCATGCTGATTGGTCTAGAAACAGTAGCAGTGAAGAAAAGACAGGAAGCAGAGATGTTTGTATCAGAGATGAAGATGCTGAGGATCTCTCTGGGAGTGACCAGGATGGACAGGATCAGAGGAACAGCACATGTTAGAGGTTTTAAAGTCAGAGAGGTCAGACTGAGATGGTTTGGACATGTGCAGAGGAGAGAGAGAGAGAGTACATCAGAAGAAGGATGCTGGGTTTGGAACCACCAGGAAAGAGGACTAGAGGAAGACCAAAGAGGAGGTTCATGGATACAGTGAAGGAAGACATGAAGATAGTTGGTGTGACTGAAGAGGATGCAGCAGATAGGGTTAGATGGAAGAAACTGACTTGCTGTGGCGCCCCCTAAAGGGAAATGCTGGAAGAAGAAAAAGAAGACGTGACCAGCGATGTTTCTTCTTCACTGTGTTTTAGGTTCTACCTCGTCAGCGATGGAATTCCTCTCATTATCGTTGGCGTAACGGCCGCGTTTGATTTGGAGAACTACGGCAGCCGTGATGGCGCCCTCTAGTGAGTATCTTTTCTCTGAATGAGTTTTTGTTTGTTGTTTAAAGTCTAAAAATGAACGTTTCTGTCTTTTGTGTCCCGGGAAGCTGCTGGATGGCATGGGAACCCAGCCTTGGGGGGTTTTATGCCCCGATGGGCCTCCTGGTTTTAGTCATGTTCGTTACCTTCTTATGCATCTACATCCAACTGAAGCGCCACCCAGAGAGGAAGTATGAGCTTCGGCTTCTTAGCGACGATCAGCAGCAGCTTTCCTCCAGTGAGTCGAACCATCACTCAGACGGTGGGGGGCCTTCAGGGCTCATTGGAGACTGTACCCCGTTCTCTCCTGGTGTATCCGTGCTGGCCAATGAGCACTCCTTTAAATCCCAGCTCCGGGCCACAGCCTTCACCCTTTTCTTGTTCCTGGCTACGTGGGCTTTGGGGGCGCTGGCGGTTTCATCGGGTCACTTTCTGGACATGATCTTCAGCTGCCTATACGGAGCATTTTGTGTCACACTTGGACTTTTCCTGCTCATCCAACACTGTGCCAAGCGAGATGATGTTTGGAATCGTTGGTGGGTTTGTTGTCCCTCTAAGAAGTCCAAACTGGAGGGTGGGAACAGTGACCAAAGGCAGCGTCCGGAGCTCCATCAGCCGCACTGCCACCTGAGCTCCACGTTATCAGGAAAGCAGCCGATACTTTCGCCTCATCTTTTACAGAGTTCCTACGACAAAATGACTCCGCCTCCTCTGAGTCCCACTCCGAGCCACTCGGGTCCGTGCTGCGTGGCGGTGATGAGTCCTGCATCTCCAGTTTTATCCCTCATGGATCCGATGCCTTCTCCTCGCCCGCAGACACTCCCCGACGAACTCCCACGTCCGACTCTCCCCCTTCAGAGCTGCCTTATAGACAGGGCAAAGTCCCACTCCTTTAACCGCCCACGCCCGTGTCTTCAGGATTACCGTTCTCACCTGGCCTCAATCAGTATGGACGGGAGTGTACACAGCTCCCACATGGACAGCCCACACACTACCGGTTCCCCTTTGGTTTGCACCAGCCCACATCCAGACCTTCAGCTGCCCTGTCCAAGCCCGCAGCTGGACAAGCAGCTGGCTTCCTGCCACGCCTTGCAGCGCCAGACTTCCTTCCAAAGCATCCAGGACTCAGTGGCTTCCCGCTATAACTTCGCCCACAACAAGCACGACAGCGTCACTTCCTGCCAAAGCCTCCACCTGCCTTCTCACGGGGTGCACACCTGCCAGTGGCACCTGTACAGCTCAGCTGATCCCTCCTCCAATGCCAGCTGTTACGAGACACCTGATCCCTTCACTTTGCAGAGTCCACAAGATGCCAACGCCTTCGGCTGCAGAATGAAGACAGGAAGCAACAACAAGGAGAATCACTGCCTGAACGTGGAGCAGAGGAACTTCCCGAGAAATACTCTGCCTCGACAGCACGGCACCGTCAGCCGCCGAGGAGCCATCGGTCGAAACAGGAGTCTGCAAGAAGACGGTCTGTGCGGTTCAGACGCCACAGGAAACATCCGGACTGGTCCATGGAAGAACGAAACCTCTGTATAGTGTTCTTCTGTGAGGCCGTGAAGGAGTTTCAGGTCTCCTTCTTTTGGGAATTTTGGTTTTCAAATGATGTTTCAAATCTTTCCAAATGTGTTACTGATCGGTTTGTAAATAACTTGAAAATTTGTGCCCTTTATTTGCTTCAAGACTGCCACTCTCAACAAGCAAGATGGCTGACGAGGGATAGCTCCCTTTGGGGTCGAGTTAGAGGGCGAGGAGCTCAAAGGAGATCAGAGTAGAGCTGCTTAGCTCGGGGATCTGATTAGCATTCCTTCCTAATGAGCTGTTTTTTACCAAGAGGAGGAATCAGGAAAGCTAGGGGCATTTTTTCTTACGGTTGGAGCAAGTACTAAGACCAGCGAGGTATGGACTCTCCCACTCAGGTTGCCGCTCAGGTTCTTGTAGCCCAATCCTGGTTAGAGATGGAATGCCGGTAAAATGAAGCTGTTTGATCATCGGCTCGGTATCTTTCAGAAAACCTGAGGGCTGTTTTGCTTCAACGCATGCACCAACCCGTCTTCTCGTTTCTTAAATCTTTGTTTTAAAATCATTGATTGCATTCAAAAAGTAAACAAGTAAAAGATTCTAAAAGTTTTCAGACCAGGGTGCCCGACTGTTCACTCAAAATCTAACTACATTCAAAACCGTGATCCAAATCCAGGTCCTGTATTTGTGATCTTGTTCTTTCGGTCACCACCCACAACTGGAGAACATAGGTGAGGATGGGAACGTAGATCCTGGTTACCATGGTGAGGATGGGAACGTAGATCCTGGTTACCATGGTGAGGATGGGAACGTAGATCCTGGTTACCATGGTGAAGGTAGGAACATAGATCCTGGTTACCATGGTGAGGGTAGGAACTAGATCCTGGTTACCATGGTGAGGGTAGGAACATAGATCCTGGTTACCATGGTGAGGATGGGAACGTAGATCCTGGTTACCATGGTGAGGGTAGGAACATAGATCCTGGTTACCATGGTGAGGATGGGAACGTAGATCCTGGTTACCATGGTGAGGGTAGGAACATAGATCCTGGTTACCATGGTGAGGATGGGAACGTAGATCCTGGTTACCATGGTGAGGGTAGGAACATAGATCCTGGTTACCATGGTGAGGATGGGAACGTGGATCCTGGTTACCATGGTGAGGTTAGGAACGGAGATCCTGGTTACCATGGTGAGGGTAGGAACGTAGATCCTGGTTACCATGGTGAGGGTTGGAACGTGGATCCTGGTTACCATGGTGAGGTTAGGAACGGAGATCCTGGTTACCATGGTGAGGTTAGGAACGTAGATCCTAGTTACCATGGTGAGGGTAGGAACATAGATCCTGGTTACCATGGTGAGGGTAGGAACGTAGATCCTGGTTACCATTGTGAGGTTAGGAACGTAGATCCTGGTTACCACGGTGAGGGTAGGAACATAGATCCTGGTTACCATGGTGAGGGTAGGAACGTAGATCCTGGTTACCACGGTGAGGGTAGGAACATAGGTCCTGGTTACCACAGTGAGGGTAGGAACGTAGATCCTGGTTACCACGGTGAGGGTAGGAACGTAGATCCTGGTTACCATTGTGAGGTTAGGAACATAGATCCTGGTTACCACGGTGAGGGTAGGAACATTGATCCTGGTTACCACGGTGAGGTTAGGAACATAGGTCCTGGTTACCACAGTGAGGGTAGGAACGTAGATCCTGGTTACCACGGTGAGGGTAGGAACGTAGATCCTGGTTACCATTGTGAGGTTAGGAACATAGATCCTGGTTACCACGGTGAGGGTAGGAATGTAGATCCTGGTTACCATGGTGAGGGTAGGAACATAGATCCTCGTTACCATGGTGATGGTAGGAACATTGATCCTGGTTACCATGGTGAGGGTAGGAACGTAGATCGACTTGTAAATCCAGAGGTTTGCTTTTCGGCTCAGCTCTTTCTTCACCACTATGAATCGATGCAGCGTCCTGATTATTGCAGACGCTCCACCGATCCGTCTCTTGATCTCCCACTCCATTCTTCCCCCACTCGTGATCAAGACCCTGAGATACTTGACCTCCTGGGGGACCCTCTCCCTGACCTGTGGGAGGAGACGACTTGATGACCTTCAGGATGTTCATCAAATAAAAATGGAACGATGAGTTCCAGGCGCCGATGCCAACCATACATATCTTCATCATTCAGCTGGGCGTGACTTTAGAATTATTCAAAAATCCTTGTTCACTGTGTTTTTTTAAGATTTTACAATCAGACAAAACGAGTGTCTGAATGAATCAAAACAAACAAAAAGCATAAAATAAACCCAGTTTATTTCCTGTTTGAAACAAACAGTGTTTGTTTCACACTTGGCAGTGACTCACATCATCCATAATCCAAGCAGACACACGAGGATTCGCTGTCATAATTTCTCACATTAAACTTGGTGATGGCGTTCACGTGTCAGTCTGAGAACAGTAGAGGAGGAGAACCACAGCGTGTGGATTCAGATTCTACTCTAAGTCTCAGCTGCTCGGTTTGAAACCAAGATGATGTGCTTTTAAGAATTTATTCTTATTTCTTCGCATTTATTGATAAAATTTGTACTTTAAGTTGCATCAGAAACACGAAATATGTCCAAAAAAGCTTGAAAATATATTCTTTTCAGTTTCACTTTATTTGTTTGCATTGAATTCCACCCTCCTCTCGCTCCCTGCTGACACCCACCTCTTGGGCATGTGCACTACAAAGCGTAAATCTCATTTGAGGCCACAAATACAGTCTAAATGGTGAGGGTAGGAACGTAGATCCTGGTTACCATGGTGAGGGTAGCAATGTAGATCCTGGTTACCATGGTGATGGAAGGAAAGTAGATCCTGGTTACCATGGTGAGGGTAGGAACGTAGATCCTGGTTACCATGGTGAGGGTAGCAATGTAGATCCTGGTTACCATGGTGATGGAAGGAAAGTAGATCCTGGTTACCATGGTGAGGGTAGGAACGTAGATCCTGGTTACCATGGTGAGGGTAGGAACGTAGATCCTGGTTACCATGGTGAAGGTAGGAACGTAGGTCCTGGTTACCATGGTGAGGGTAGGAACGTAGATCCTGGTTACCATGGTGAGGGTAGGAACATAGATCCTGATTACCATGGTGAGGGTAGGAACATAGATCCTGGTTACCATGGTGAGGGTAGGAACGTAGATCCTGGTTACCATTGTGAGGGTAGGAACATAGATCCTGGTTACCATGGTGAGGGTAGGAACGTAGATCCTGGTTACCACGGTGAGGGTAGGAACGTAGATCCTGGTTACCATGGTGAGGGTAGGAACGTAGATCCTGGTTACCCTGGTGAGGGTAGGAACATAGATCCTGATTACCATGGTGAGGGTAGGAACATAGATCCTGATTACCATGGTGAGGGTAGGAACATAGATCCTGATTACCATGGTGAGGGTAGGAACATAGATCCTGGTTACCATGGTGAGGGTAGGAACGTAGATCCTGGTTACCACGGTGAGGGTAGGAACGTAGATCCTGGTTACCATTGTGAGGGTAGGAACATAGATCCTGGTTACCATGGTGAGGGTAGGAACGTAGATCCTGGTTACCCTGGTGAGGGTAGGAACGTAGATCGACTGGTAAATCCAGAACTTTGATTTTCGCCTCAGCTCTTCTTCACCACGACGGATCGACCGATCCGTTTCCATCCTCCTCACTCATAAACAAAACCCTGAGATACTACCACCCCCTCCACTACGGGCAGGACCTTACCCCTAACATGCAGGGGGCATTCCACCCTTTTCCGGGCGAGGACCATGGTCTCTAAAATCCCAAACTTTTCCAGAGACTTTTTCTTGGATCTAAATCCAGTTCCGCTCTCAGATATCATTAATTTTTTACGTATCTTTGTCCATTTTTTTTTTTTTACTTCTGATGCAGCCGTATGATTTAAACATGAGTTACCGGTCACGTGGGTACTTTGGGATCTGTATAAGCATGTGCGTGTTTTTTTCTGTGCACGAGTAGGTTCATCTATACATGGCGTGTTTGTGTTGCTGTGTTTACTCCTTTACATTCACTCATGCAGAGTTTATGAAGATGCTGATTTATTTATAGAGATTTTTATAAGGAGACACTTTGTTTGCTGCCAAATAGATTTTAAAATGTTGCACTAGCGTGTTTTTTTTTTCCTCTGCTGGACTTTCAGAAGTGCAATGTGCTCTGAAGCACAACCTTTGTATCGTGCCAAAATAGTGTGCCAGTTTTTCACTGTGATGAGCAAATTCACCCCAAACACATCCTCAGCCAGAGAGGACACTGTTTGTAGCATCCGACTCAGGTTTTAAATCATCAGCAGCGTGTTTGGAGATGTTCCCAACGGAGCGGAACGCTTTCAGGAAACCATTTAAATCGTTTCCACATAATAATCACTCCGTTTAGATTTATTTGTACAGCACCGATTCACACGCACCTGATGGAGACGCATCAATCCAACATGAGTATCGATCCAAATTTGCCTCGTTACGTAAAACAAATCTAAAGGAAATATTTGGACCTTAATTGTCGTGTTTTGGTCTAAACTTAGCTTCTGTTACTTTAATATTTAATGACTTTTAAAGGAACAGGACGCAATTTTTATTCGCTGTTCATCCACTAGGGTCCAAATCCATGTTGGCATCAGTAGGATATGACTCGACCCACTCGGGAGCTTCTGTAACACTTTTATGAACCCTTGTCGGCTGCTGCCCATCTCTTCCTTTACCCAACCCTTATGGCCCCTCCTATAGGTGGATCCCGGTTACCATGGTGAGGGTAGGAACGTAGATCCTGGTTACCATGGTGAGGGTAGGGACGTAGATCCTGGTTACCATGGTGAGGGTGGGAACATAGATCCTGGTTACCATGGTGAGGGTAGGGACGTAGATCCTGGTTACCATGGTGAGGGTAGGGACGTAGATCCTGGTTACCATGGTGAGGGTAGGAACGTAGATCCTGGTTACCATGGTGAGGGTGGGAACATAGATCCTGGTTACCATGGTGAGGGTAGGGACGTAGATCCTGGTTACCATGGTGAGGGTAGGGACGTAGATCCTGGTTACCATGGTGAGGGTAGGGACGTAGATCCTGGTTACCATGGTGAGGGTAGGAACGTAGATCCTGGTTACCATGGTGAGGGTGGGAACATAGATCCTGGTTACCATGGTGAGGGTAGGAACGTAGATCCTGGTTACCATGGTGAGGGTAAGAACGTAGATCCTGGTTACCACGGTGAGGGTAAGAACGTAGATCCTGGTTACCATGGTGAGGGTAGGAACGTATATCCTGGTTACCATGGTGAGGGTAGGAATTTAGATCCTGGTTACCATGGTGAGGGTAGGGACGTAGATCCTGGTTACCATGGTGAGGGTAGGGACGTAGATCCTGGTTACCATGGTGAGGGTAAGAACGTAGATCCTGGTTACCATGGTGAGGGTAGGAACGTAGATCCTGGTTACCATGGTGAGGGTAGGAATGTAGATCCTGGTTACCATGGTGAGGGTAGGGACGTAGATCCTGGTTACCATGGTGAGGGTAGGGACGTAGATCCTGGTTACCATGGTGAGGGTAGGAACATAGATCCTGGTTACCATGGTGAGGGTAGGAATGTAGATCCTGGTTACCATGGTGAGGGTAGGAACGTAGATCCTGGTTACCATGGTGAGGGTAAGAACGTAGATCCTGGTTACCATGGTGAGGGTAGAAACGTAGATCCTGGTTACCATGGTGAGGGTAAGAACGTAGATCCTGGTTACCATGGTGAGGGTAGGAACGTAGATCCTGGTTACCATGGTGAGGGTAGGAATGTAGATCCTGGTTACCATGGTGAGGGTAGGAACGTAGATCCTGGTTACCACGGTGAGGGTAGGAACGTAGATCCTGGTCCTTCACGTCAGATACATGGCACTGATGGGTAACAGTTGGCAAGGTTTCATGCGTTCATAAACGTGTTACAGAAGCACAGATGGTCAGACATGCCTCCTCTACATTCGTTTCGTTACTAAGCAACAGATTAAAACGATCTGTTGTGATTTTTTTACTCTGCCGTACGGGTACACTGATTTTCACTGTTATGCCGGGTGGGCGTGGCGTGCATGCCACCTACTTTCTACTGTGTGCAGGTGATGTGTTGTGCCCCTGTGTTTAAGCTTTAAGTGTCTCCAAAGCAGATGAAACAAAACCAAATACCAGAAACATCTTTTTTTATCTTCTAATGACAATCATGTAAATCCAAAGGGGAATAAATATGGAGCACCTGGAGAAAATGGAGAATCTGTCTGCATTTCTAATAAAGAGACCAACTCACACGTCTGAGCTCGTCTGGTTTTTATTTTACTCTGACTAAAAGCTTTAAGTCCCTTCTTTTGTCTTCCGCTTATCCGGGGCCGGGACACTTGGACAACAGCTTCAAACACTTCTCTCATCCGGCTGCATCCTCCAGCTCACCCAGGAGGATCCTGAGGTGTTCCCTGTCCAGCTGTGAGACATAGTCTCTCCAGCAGGTCGGGGGTCTGACTCTGGGTCTCCTCCTGGTGACACAGAACACCTCACCAGTGAGAGAGGCATCTTAACCAGATACCTAAACCGACCACATCTGGCTTCTCTCGACTCGGAAGAGGAACCGCTCTACTCTGAGCTCCACTGTCTATCTCTGAGAGAGTCCAGCCACCCTGCAGAGGAACCTTATTTCAGTCGCTTGTATCCGTGATTTTGTTCGTTCAGTGACTCACACTGGTTACCATGTTGAGGGTAGGAACGTAGATCCTGGTTACCATGGTGAGGGTAGGAACGTAGATCCTGGTTACCATGGTGAGGGTAGGAACGTAGATCCTGGTTACCATGGTGAGGGTAGGAACGTAGATACTGGTTACCATGGTGACGGTAGGAACGTAGATCCTGGTTACCATGGTATGGGTAGGAACGTAGATCCTGGTTACCATGGTGAGGGTAGGAATGTAGATCCTGGTTACCATGGTGAGGGTAGGAACGTAGATCCTGGTTACCATGGTGAGGGTAGGAACGTAGATCCTGGTTACCATGGTGAGGGTAGGAATGTAGATCCCGGTTACCATGGTGAGGGTAGGAATGTAGATCCCGGTTACCACGGTGAGGGTAGGAACATAGATCCTGGTTACCATGGTGAGGGTAGGAACATAGATCCTGGTTACCATGGTGAGGGTAGGAACATAGATCCTGGTTACCATGGTGAGGTTAGGAACGTAGATCCTGGTTACCATGGTTAGGGTAGGAACGTAGATCCTGGTTACCATGGTGAGGGTAGGAACGTGGATCGACTTGTAAATCCAGAGCTTTGGTTTCCGGCTCAGCTCTTTCTTCTTCACGACGGACCGATGCAGCGTCCTAATTATTGTGTGGATGCCCGCTGAGGAGAGAGATCTGTGGTCACTGGTAAGTAAAGATCTAAGACGTAAACATCAGGATTAAGATAGAATCTCATCTTGTTAATGACTCTTGTTTCTTCCAAGCAGCATCTCTGACTTCTCCTAAAGGTCTTCTCCACCCGAGCCACCCCTCCCCCCGTCTACTCTCCTCAAAGCCGTGGGCCACTGGCCTAAAAAGACTTCAGCAGTAGAGAAGTCAGAAAAATGATGCGGAAACCCCTGATGTGAACATGACCTATTTCGGAGCTGTGCAGAAGCCCAGAGAGCTCGTCGTCCGCTCGCTCGTCTGCACCTGCCTTCATGATGAATTGATGGTGCGTTACTGGAGGAGCATGTTCATGTATCCGGAGGCTTCTCTGTTCTACGAGCAGAAATAATCTGGCTGATGGATGCAGAATTTTCTGGAAGGATGTATCATGCCGTCGTGGTAACCAGCAGGAACTATTCCTCCATCTTAATCTATGCATCCAATAATAATCCCTCCATATCAGCATCGGCAACTCCTGCTTAGCCGGAGCCAATCCCGGCTGGCTTCAGATGAGAGGCAGGGCACACCCTGAACAGGTCGCCAGTCTGTTGCAGGGCCACACACACACTCACTCCTAGGGGCAATTTCATAGCAGCCAATCAACCTAATGTAACCCGACCGCCGGTTCAGGATTGGTTAGGGAGCGCCAGGCTGTCAGAGGCACGGTCCACAGCATTTACGAGCCCGCTTGTCGTCCCAGGTCCGTCCTTTACGGAACCTCTCCACCACTACGACTGTGGGAGCTTCTTTGCCCAGAGGGATCCGTGAAGGACATCCTGTGTCTATTTTTCCAGGGTGTTTCATCCAGGATCTACGTACGTTCCTACCCTCACCATGGTAACCAGGATCTACGTTCCTACCCTCACCATGGTAACCAGGATCTACGTTCCTACCCTCACCATGGTAACCAGGATCTACGTTCCTACCCTCACCATGGTAACCAGGATCTACGTTCCTACCCTCACCATGGTAACCAGGATCTAAGTTCCTACCCTCACCATGGTAACCAGGATCTACGTTCCTACCCTCACCATGGTAACCAGGATCTACCTTCCTACCCTCACCATGGTAACCAGGATGTACGTTCCTACCCTCACCATGGTAACCAGGATCTACGTTCCTACCCTCACCATGGTAACCAGGATCTATGTTCCTACCCTCACCATGGTAACAAGGATCTACGTTCCTACCCTCATCATGGCAACCAGCTGTGGGTGGTGACCGAAAGAATGAGAAAGCTGAAATGATCTTCCTCTGCAGGGTGGCTGGCCTCACACTCAGAGATAGACGGAGGAGCACTGAGTAGAGCTGTTGCTCCTCCTGGTTGAGAGAAGCCAGATGGGATGGTCCGGGTATCTGGTTGGGATCCCTCCCTCGCTGGTGAGGTTTTCCGCCCCACCAGGAAGAGACCCAGAGACAGACCCCGGACCTGCTGGAGAGTCTATGTCTCCCAGCTGGACAGGGAACACCTCAGGATCCTCCTGGGTGAGATGGAGGAAGCAGCCAGGGTGAGAGAACCCTGGGCTTCCTGTATAAGACTGTTGCCCCCGCGACCCGGCCCCGGAGAAACAGAAGACAACGGAACATAACTGTGTTCTAAGTTCTGGTTAATTTCAGTTTTCTTTGTGATTTTTTGAGTGAAATAAATTTTAGAAATAGTTTTGTTTTTTTGTTTTTTTTGTTCCACCCAGTGGATTTGAGTGAACTCACCAGTCTGTTTTCTGCTGTGGAAACCGTTTAGAATCCTAAAGAAGAACTGAATCAATAGAAGGAAGTTTGGTTTCTTCTCATCTGTGGGTTTTTTGTCTCCTGAGTGAATAAAAGGTAAATAAAAGAGATTAAATTCACATATTTGAGTTAATCTGATAACATGATGTAGTTCTCTTTCTGTCCACCGGAGGGTGCTCAATCCTCCCCAACAGAAAAAATATTAATAAAAGTAAAAAAATCACCTTTTTATTCAAATTAATTTAGATTTTGTTACATTTTGATTCAAAATTCATAAGATTTTTGAGACCTAATTAAAGAAAATAATCTAGTTTATAAAATAAAAAGATTTATAGATTTTAAAAACATTTATGGATGTAGATAAAAAAACAGGCCTGCACTGTGTAGACACAGCAAGAAGGTCAGGGTTCGAATTCCAGGTGAGGACGAGGAATGAAACACTGTCCTTTCTGTGTGTAGTTTGCATGTTCTCCCCGTGTATGTGTGGGTGAAATTCCCCCTACGAGTGAGTGTGTGTGGCCCTGCAAAAGACTGATCACCCGTTCAGGGTGTATCCCACCTCTCACCTGCTATCAGCCGGGATTTCAGGCGGCAGAAGACGGTGGAATGTTCCGTTCCCTTGTTTCCGGGTTCCCAGACACCTGTTGAGATCTGCCCTGACAGGTGTCTTCAACAGGACACCTGTGTCTTGTAGAGTTGAGAGGCTTGGTGCCTCTGTGCATGCCCAGAACTCCAAATCATCTTCCCGTCTTCTTCAGCTTCACTCTGATTGGATGAGCCACTCACATATGAGGTGTGTGTGTGTGTGTGTGTGTGTGTGTAGAGCTAAGGTACCCACGCTACCGTCGGGATGAATAAGAACAACATGATAAAGACCAGATCAATAAAGTATTTATAAAAGTCATTTAATCGTTCCGTCCCGTCATCTTCCGCTTGTTCCGGGGTCGGGTCGCGGGGGCAACAGCCTCAAACGGGCAGCCCAGGCCTCTCTCTCCCCGGCTGCATCCTCCAACTCACCTGGAAGGATCCCAAGTCGTTCCCCGGCCAGCTGTGAGACATAGTCTCTCCAGCAGGTCCGGGGTCTGCCCTTGGTCTCCTCCCAGTGGGATGTGTCCGAAACACCTCGTAGATCCTGGTTACCATGGTGAGGGTAGGAACGTAGATCCTGGTTACCATGGTGAGGGTAGCAACGTAGATCCTGGTTACCATGGTGAGGGTAGGAACGTAGATCCTGGTTACCATGGTGAGAGTAGGAACGTAGATCCTGGTTACCATGGTGAGGGTAGGAACGTAGATCCTGGTTACCATGGTGAGGGTAGGAACGTAGATCCTGGTTACCATGGTGAGGATAGGAACGTAGATCCTGGTTACCATGGTGAGGGTAGGAACGTAGATCCTGGTTACCATGGTGAGGGTAGGAACGTAGATTGACTTGTAAATCCAGAGCTTTGTTTTTCGGCTCAGCTCTCTCTTTACCACGTCGGACCGATGCAGCGTCCTAAATATTGCTGATGCCGCACCGATCCGCCTGTCGATCTCCCGCTCCATCTTTCCCCCACTCGTGAACAAGACCCCGACTTAAACTCCTCCACTTGGGGCAGGACCCTGTCCCTGACCCGCAGGGGGCATTCTACCCCCTGGAAAAGGTAATCTAGTCATTTTTAAAGATAAAGTTTAAACAAAGCTCTACTGATGACGTAGAGATAAGAGGCCCGGTGCTTCTACGACCATGTCCACGTAGCTGGGTATTTTTGAAAACGCATATTCACTGTCCTCCGTTTTAGAAAAACTCTCGCGTTACCGTTTTCAATATAACCGTATCTACACGAACTTGTATTAATACACTGAGTGCGGTTATACACATGCCAGACCAGTGTTTATCTAAACGTATGTTCTGAGTTAGTAAGGTTTATGTGATGAATAAAAAACGATTGTAAATTATTTCTCCTCCTTTGCTCCTCAAAAAGAAGCAAGAGTAGTTCAGTGTGAAAAAAAAAGCAAGAAAAACGCAATAAAAGAGCGTTTTTAGAGGATCCCCGCTGTCCCACTGTCTGATATTAAAAACAATGACGCACACTAATGACGTTATGTAAGACGTCATTAACTGTCGCAGGTAATGACGTTTAAAAACGCAGAATGCCGGTTATGCATATCCACACGCAAACATAAAAACGGGGTTTTCCAAAATCTTTACTTTGGTCAGAGTTTTCAAAAACAAGAAATAAAAAACGACGGGTTCGTGTGGATGACGGGTCAAAACGGATAAAAATATATTTGTTTTACCAGATACCCGGGCTACACATGCCCATGATGGAACCAAAGTCTGTTGTACCGCAGCAGGCAGCCTAAACGACGCCAATGGTGGGAGAAACTGGGACGTAGGTGTCTTCTCCAGGAACACCTCAGGAGTTCAGTGGGATTCGAACCTGCACCTCCTGGTCCAAGGACAAACACTCTACCACTGAGCCAAACCACAGCAACAAGATCTGGGCTCGTTGAACCCAGAGTGTAGCGAGGCTCGAACAGCCCTGACACACTGGCCTTTCTGTGTGGAGTTTGCATGTTCTCCCTGTGTTTCTGTGAGTTTTCTCTGACATGTCCTACTAGACAGAATGACAGAGTCGAAGCACTCGGTCGCTCATCCTGACAGGGATTACGTCACCAGGGTAGAGTTTGGATGCATTAATGGACTTTGGTCGTGTCATGAGCATGCGCAGAAGCGCTAAGCCTCTCATCACGTCAGAATACCAGCGCAAAAGCTTAACAATTACGTCACTTTTTATCATCAATGAATGTGAAAAATTGACTTAAAATAAATTCGCAGGTTGTTTCTAAATTTTTTATTGCAAAAAAAATATTCAAAAGTGAAAAATAAACAAAGAAAACTGTGTGTTTTTGAGTTAATTTTGGGATAAAAACAAAACAAAAACAAGATAACTTGGAGCAGGGGTGCGCGCGCACACACAGAGGATGGGAGTGAGGGGACAGAGCATGCGCTGCTCATTGAAAACAAACTTAACAACGTGCTTAAACGTCCAAAATTCTCCTGTAACTCGAGAAAAAGCCGCAAAATAGTCGCCATTTTAAAAAGACGAGTCTCTAGAAGGTCCGATTAATCGTTAAAAATATCGTCAGTTTCTCGGTTAGAAAAACAGACTTCATTTCATAATTTTTTTACCTACACACCTGGCGGTAGATTTGGGACCAGTGACTTAGAACCACGTTTTTTTTGCTTTAAAACAAACAGAATAATTAAATGAATAAATAAATTACACGGTTTTATTTACGTATCTGTGCATCCATAGATTTTCAAAATAAAACATTTAAAATGAACCCCAAAAAAAAAGGTCATTTTTAACATCTACTTATTCAAATAAAACCAAGATGGCTTCAGAAGGGGTAATAAAATAACTTCTATAAACCTTTGAATTTTCTTTTGTTTGTATGAAATTACCTGAGTAACAGTGACGTCATCTCAAAGCTCTGCGTTCAGTTAAGAAAAAAAAAACTCGGAAAAAACGCACATTTTAACGTCAAAAACTTTGAATAAAATCTAAAAAAAAAAAAACTTAAGCAGCTTTCTAATTTAACAGGTAATAATTTCAAAATAAAGTTCAACAAAATTTAAGATGGTTTTTTTATTCTACTTTTAGAAACAACTGAATGGTGGAAATGAAGGGAGGAGCTCTGCCATCCAGGAGGAGCTTGGAGTAGAGCCGTTCCTCCTCCGAGTCGAGAGAAGCCAGATGGGTTGGTTCGGGTTACAACGCCTTCCTCGGTGGTGAGGTGTTTCAGGCACGTCCCACCAGGAGGAGGCCCAGCGGCAGACGGGCTGGAGGACACGGACACAGCTGGAGAGGGAACACCTCAGGATCTTCCTGGGTGAGATGGAGGATGAAGCCGGGGAGAGAGATGCCTGGGTTTACCGTCTGAGGTCGTTGCCCCCGAGACCCGGCCTCGGAGAAGCGGTGCTTCACCCGTCCCACAGCCTCTTCAGTCTGCTACCATTAGGAAGCAGGCTAAAGAGCCTCTGGCCCAGGACCAGCAGATCGATGGGCTCCTGTTAGGTTTGTAATGAATAAATTTTTCCACTAAAGTGTTTTTTCTCAAAAACTTTGAAGCATCTTTCTTCAGGACGACAACCATCCACACCCACAAACACCCACCCAAAAACACACATACACATTCCTAGGAACAATTTCACAGCCGCCAATCAACCTAAATGTGTATGTTTTTAGAAGGAACCACAGAAAACCCACACATACACATTGAGAACATGCAAACTACACACAGAAAGGACACTGTTTTGAGTCCCACTCGTGGACTCAAAACCTTGACTTTCTTGCTGTGAGGCCACTGTAAACTCTGTTTACATAAATCCTTTTACTTAGATAATTTAGTCACCCAAAATTTATGGTTCAAATTTTGATAAATACCTACACCCTCACACCATGGTAACCAGGATCTACGTTCCTACCCTCACCATGGTAACCAGGATCTACGTTCCTACCCTCACCATGGTAACCAGGATCTACGTTCCTACCCTCACCATGGTAACCAGGATCTACGTTCCTACCCTCACCATGGTAACCAGGATCTACGTTCCTACCCTCACCATGGTAACCAGGATCTACGTTCCTACCCTCACCATGGTAACCAGGATCTACGTTCCTACCCTCACCAGGGTAACCAGGATCTACGTTCCTACCCTCACCACGGTAACCAGGATCTACGTTCCTACCCTCACCACGGTAACCAGGATCTACGTTCCTACCCTCACCATGGTAACCAGGATCTACATTCCTACTCTCACCATGGTAACCAGGATATACGTTCCTACCCTCACCATGGTAACCAGGATCTACGTTCCTACCCTCACCATGGTAACCAGGATCTACATTCCTACTCTCACCATGGTAACCAGGATATACATTCCTACCCTCACCATGGTAACCAGGATCTCCGTTCCTACCCTCACCATGGTAACCAGGATCTACGTTCCTACCCTCACCATGGTAACCAGGATCTACGTTCCTACCCTCACCAGGGTAACCAGGATCTACGTTCCTACCCTCACCACGGTAACCAGGATCTACGTTCCTACCCTCACCACGGTAACCAGGATCTACGTTCCTACCCTCACCATGGTAACCAGGATCTACATTCCTACTCTCACCATGGTAACCAGGATATACGTTCCTACCCTCACCATGGTAACCAGGATCTACGTTCCTACCCTCACCATGGTAACCAGGATCTACGTTCCTACCTTCACCATGGTAACCAGATCTACATTCCTACTCTCACCATGGTAACCAGGATATACGTTCCTACCCTCACCATGGTAACCAGGATCTACGTTCCTACCTTCACCATGGTAACCAGGATCTACGTTCCTACCCTCACCATGGTAACCAGGATCTACGTTGCTACCCTCACCATGGTAACCAGGATCTACATTTTGTTGAAATAAACCAGCTTCCATGGTATGTAGAAAAGGTGTTTTCCAGACAGTGTGTTTGACGATCAGGACATTTCGACTTTCATCTGGAACTCATTTTCAATCTGATAGAAGGGACCTGAGAACTAGTTCTAGATAAACTGACCTGACTTTGTTGGTGTTAGCTCCTCCTCCTTAGGGGTTAAACTCAGGTTAGTTTATCTAGAACCAGTTCTAAGGTCTCTTCTATCAGATTGAAAATGAGGAAGTCGATACGTCTCGATTATCAAACGAGACGTATCGTTTCGTCTCGTTACGAGACGTATCGTTTCGTCCTTCAACGGTGCTGAAGGACCCTAACAGTCCTTCAGCATGAGGACCGTTAGGGATCCATCCCGATCAGAGGATGGATCCCTGTTGGACGAATGAGGGATTACACCAACCTGTTACCAAGAACTTTGGTTTAAACCAGCGATGGGCAAACTTTTTGATTCGTGGGCCACATTGAGTTCTAACATTTGACAAACGGGTCGGAACAGGAGCAGATGGATGGCATGCTTTGGTAACCTCACCCAATTTCCGGTAAAAATGCGAATAAAAAACATTAAAACAAAATCTTTTACTTTGAAATTTGAGTCTTTAAACACTGAAAATCAAATGAATAACTTTTATTTTGAAAGTCACCATCACTCTCATGATTGGCTTTTTTTTTTTAAACATCAATTGCGTTAAATTTCTAATCTAGCGCGCTAGGGCTTAAAAAACATGCATCTCGCACCCTAGATTACGCACGTGTAGCGAGTACAAGGTTTGAAATCTAACATGCTTGTTAACGTGCGTGTAGCGGACCCGATGACTTTCTATTTCAGCGTGCACCGTTTATTTTGACAGCGTGGGCATCACGGAGACACACACATTTTAATGGGAGCAGTGTTGTTGTATCTTTGGCGCCATCTAATGACGAAACATCAGAACTATATGAACATAAAACATTAACAAGGTTAATTTATTTAAATAAACCGGGCCGGATTAAGACGTTTAATGGGCCGCATGTGGACCCGCGAGCCGTAGTTTGCCCATGCCTGGCTCAGACTGAGGAAATTAAACGGTAGTGGCAACAACTGAGAGGAAAATAAGTGGAAATGGGCCGTTTCTTACTGCTTGGAATATTTTGTGCAGCTCAAAACTTTGGGAGCGGTAGGAGGGGCCTTCGAGAAACATCAGCGACGGCAGAGGGTACGCAGCGTCGCTTTAACGGGAGACTACTTTTGTTGTGATGGACGGTTACGAGCGGTGAGGATTTTTTGGGAACGTTCGAGAGCATCGGATGTCTTCTCGTAATCTGCTGTAAACAGAGACGTAGAGAAACAACTTTAGAAACCTGAAACCATGTTGAATTTGTTTGGCATGTCCCACCGTGTTCACCCAGCTGGAAAGAAAACGGCCAGAGTTTGAAAATGAGTTGATTGAGAATCTGTTTTTATATAAAAAAGATAAAAATAAAAACCAAACAAAAACAGGTGGAGAATCTTTTCTCCACATTTTGTTACGACGCATTACATAAAAATCAAATGGATTTTTCTTGAACTGAACGCAGAGCAGATTTGATTCAGATCTTTAAACTCGTTTACAAAAAAACTTTTGACCACAGTATGTTTCTATTAAAAATAAACCTAGAATTTTCTCTGTTTTTACAGAAACTAACTGAAGAGTTTGTTCCAGTCTCTGGTGGCCTCCATTAGATGCCTCTGACCGTGCCCCACCCAGTCCTCCTGGTTGTGAAAAATCCGACCACAGAACCAACAACTAAACCTCGTGGCCCCGCCTCTTTTTCTAAACGACTTCACCACCTGGTACTTTTTCTTGTTTTTCTTCCTCAGTCTGAGTTTGAGGAGAAAGCGTTCCCGGACCAGGTTCTGAATGGGTCTGGTTCCCCAGGGAGTGAGATCAGAAAGCAACTGGACGGTTTTAGGACAGAGAGATACCTTGTTGATGGCCCCTTTGTGCTTGCTGACCACCTTCATGATGTTGACTACCTCTGGGATGTCTGCGTCGGGGTGATTTAGGACGACCACTGGCTGATATCTGCGGGGACATTTCACCTGCTGGTCCGGGCTGAACGGGGCGAGTCTCAGGGTTCGCTCCTCGTCTTTGGGAACCGGTTTCCACTCGTCTTCCTTCTCCGTCTGGACTTTACTAGAGAGTTTTCTGATTTTCTGTGCGGCTGGAAGCTCATCGAACAGGGCTTTCCTCCGTCTCTTCCTCTGACTAGGGGGTCGAAGAGGCGGAGGAGCGGAGCTAAGCTCCTCCTCCTGCTCATGGCGCGGCGGCGATGCGTTGCAGCTTTTCACAGAGTTCTGGAAGCTGATGAGTTTGTTGGTCCCGCTGTGAGAAGCGGCCGCTTTGTTTGAGGCCACCAAGAAGCATTTGGTCTGAGGTCTGGTGGTCAGGAACAGAGGCTTGTTGGTGGAGGGGGGCGCACCGCTGCTCAGAAGGCTGCTGCTGGGGGAGACGATCTTTAGGATGACCTTATTGGGGGACGTGTCGCTGCTTTGGTTGGTGGTTGGTTTGCTTTTTGCCTCCTGGTTGTTCAGCACTACGCCTGTTTTTTGTGGGGATACGTACCTCAGTAGGAAGGCCTGACGGCCCGCCGGCAGGGTGGAGGCCTTCTCTGCTGGGTTCATAGCCAGGACGGGTCTAGAGTTTAGTGAGAGGGGCGTGCCAGCCAGTCTGATGGACGGTGCGGTCCGCTGGACTAGGTAACACATCTGGGGGGCTTTGGGTGTTTTATCTGAAGCTTTGTTTTGGGGGGTGAGGATCACCGGAGCCTTCATGCCCGGCCTGTTGATGAGGAAGTGGTTGGAGGAGTTTAAAGCAGAGATGAGGGTGTGGCCCCTCCCAGCTGGTGAGGGTGCAACTGTAGGAACCCCCACCAGCCGGGAGCGGTCTGAAACCGTGTTTAAGCTGGACACGTTAATCTGTGGATTAGAAGAGTTGGTGAGGAGCTTGAAGCCGGCGGGCGCGGCTTTGACCTGCAGCGGCCTGCCGATGTCCCGCAGCAGCTGGTTCCCATCGGGAAGCTGTAGGATCCGCAGGGTGGTTTTAGTCTGCTTCGGAGGCTCAGCGCTTCCCACGCTACCTCCGACTCTCTGCTGCACCCCTTCGCAGCTCTCTGGGGGTTTAGCGGAGATGGGAATGCAGTCGTCCTCCTCTACTTTAATAATATTTAAGTCCTGAAGAACAGAGTCCATCGTTTCCTCTGTGGAAATGTCGTCCACCACCACGTCGTCCTCCTCCGGTCTCTCCGGAGACTCTGCTAGTGTCAGACTGAACGACTCACTGAGAGGTTTCTCATCCTCTGAATGTTCGGAGCAGGATTCCGGGGAGTGGATAGTGTTTAGTAAAGTGCTGAACGTCTCCTTTGAGTAGTTGTGGAAAGAAAACACTTTCTGGTTGGAGACGGAGCAGGTCCGATGTGGGTCTGTCCCATCGTCTTCCTCTAGAGGAAACAGGGCGGTGGCTTTCCTTTTCTTGTCCTCTGACCCGCTCCCTGCCGTCTGTGGCTCCTCACAGACACCAAGGACCGATCTGGACCGGGATAAACCCGACACCTGATCAGATTGGTTCGGATCGTTAAGGATTTCAGAGTCATTATGGCTATTAGTGTGCGAGTGGAATCGAACCGGAGTCAGTTCTTCTGCTGTGTGCGGAGGAGAAAGAAAGGAGCTGACAGACGTTTCCTCCTCCTCGATCTTTACCTTCACGGCCATGATCTCATCCTGGTCCATCTGGCTGGTTCTCTCCGGGCGTTCTCCGTTACTTCTTTCTATCACTGGTTTGACCTCCAGGGGACCCGCCCCGTCGGGCTGCGGCTGGTCCTGCTTCCCGGCAGGAATGACTTTGAGAACTAAATGTTTCTTACCGTCCACGAGTTTGAAGCCCATCACTTTGGTGGTGCAGTGAGGAGGAAGAGAGATTTTATTCTTCAGCATGAGGACCGTTAGCCCGTTGCTGTTGGGGCTCAGCTGCTTCTCACTTTCCTGCGGGACCGATGTGGACTGATCCGAGCCCTTTCCGTCCTTCTTTCCGACGCCTCCCTCTTGGGTTAAACCGGCCTCCTCCAGCAGCAGCTCGGACTTCAGCAGTTTGCCGTTCAGGTTCACGGCAGCTCCCGGTAGGTGGTTCATTCTGGGCGTCCTCTCTTCACTACCTTTTCTAAAAACTATTTTCAGGTTATCTGACGTGGGCGTAGAGGACGGTTCTTCCAGCGTCTTTAAGATATTCCTCCTGTAGGTTCTGTGGGCGGTGGTGGTGTGGCACTTCAGAGACTCCTTCTTAGCCGCTCCGTAGCCGCACAGCTGGCAGGTGAAGGGAAAATTACCAGCGTGGGCTTTCATGTGCTTCTTGTGGTCGTCCTCGTTCAGGCTGATGTGTTTACATTTGGAACACTTCCAGTGGCTCTCGTTGTGGTGGTGGATGTGCTGCACGAAGGTTCCCGCGTCGGCGGTGGTAAAGTGGCACCAGTCGCAGCGGAACTGTCCGTTGACGCTGTGGCACATCATGTAGTGGCGGGTGAGCAGCAGCAGCGAGTACTGCTCGTTGTTGTTGCACAGCTCGCAGGTCACCAGCGTGTTCCGGTGCTCGATGCGGTGCCGCTGCAGGAGGGAGAACTCGTTGGTGGTGAAGTCGCACAGGTCGCACGGGAAGGTGGGAAGGCTGCCCTGGTGAGCGATCCGGTAGTGTTTGACCAGGTCGTTGGGACTGAAGGTGAAGTTATTTTTACACAGAGAGCATCCGAAGCTCAGGACTTTCCCAGAGAAGACGGCTCTCTGCGGAACCTTCAGAGTCTGTTTGCCCCGCCGGGTCCGCTTCTCCTTCACGGGACATTCTTCTGGATCGCCGTACAGAGGTCCGTCAGACACGTCTCTGAAGTGTTTGTAGACGAAGTCCTTCACCTTGTCCTTTTCATCCTCGATCACTGAGATGTTGCAGCTTTTGGAGGAGTTGGCCACGTCTTCCATGGTCAACTCTGAAAAAAACAAAAAGAAACATGATTGCAATTAAAAAGCTGATCAAACATTTACTTTTTATTTAAAGGGCCCATCTCATGCAAAAGTGACTTTCCAGAGTTTTCTACCTTGTAAGGGTGATGTCCGGGCCTTGTGTGTGTGTGTGTGTGTGTGTGTGTGTGTGTGTATGTGTGTGTGTGTGTGCTTTCTAGATTGATTTAGCCCGTTTTTCTGTGGATTTCTGGAACGCTCAGACAAAACAACCAATGAGCAGATGTCTAAAGTATGACGCATTTGACGTAGCCACGCCCCCCTCCTCACCACCCACCCGCCCTCCTCACTCCACTAATCTACAAGCATTTTGTAAAACTTTACCAATCAGTAACATTCATCCCATGCCGCCGCGGTGCTTGTACTTCGTGCACCTCAAAATCCTCCTCGGATTCTGGATCCAAAATGTAGGGCTTAACATGATGAAACCAAACCGCTACCACGGGTTTACGCCTGCCTTCCCCCTCCCGCTCAGAGATGGGCGGAGGAGCTCAGTGAGAGCAGAGGGCGAAGCTTGTATTTTCTCAGGACGGGCGGGGGGGATGAGCGATACCCGGTCTTTCATAGTTCCGGGTCTGTGACTGCGCTCCACCAAATCAATATATTTTCATAACTATGGTGTAATGCATGTTGTAAACGTGTGTGTGTGCAGAGGATACAATGTGAGAAGAGGTATTTACATGAGATGGGACCTTTAACTCTTAAAAAAAAACAGCTGAAAACCAGCACTGGTGCCCCTCAGGGGACTGTCCTGTCCCCCTTCCTCTTCACCCTCTACACAGCAGACTTCAGATACAACACTGAAGGACGCGTGCTGCAGAACTTCTCCGACGACACCGCAATTCTGGGTCTCATCAGCGACGACAATGACGTGGAGTACAGAGGACTGGTGTCAGCGAAACCACCTCCTGATCAACGCAGGGAAAACCAAGGAGATGGTGGTGGACTTCCACGGGCATCACTCTACCACTCCCTCACCAGTGAACATCCAGGGAATGAACATCGAGCAGGTGGACTCTTACAAATACCAAGGTGTTCACCTCGACAACAAACCGACACACTGTACAGGACGGATCAGAGCAGGCTCTACCTCCTGTACAGGACGGATCAGAGCAGGCTCTGCCTCCTGTACAGGACGGATCAGAGCAGGCTCTGCCTCCTGTACAGGAAGGGTCAGAGCAGGCTCTGCCTCCTGTACAGGACGGATCAGAGCAGGCTCTACCTCCTGTACAGGAAGGATCAGAGCAGGCTCTACCTCCTGTACAGGAAGGATCAGAGCAGGCTCTGCCTCCTGTACAGGACGGATCAGAGCAGGCTCTGTCTCCTGTACAGGATGGATCAGAGCAGGCTCTACCTCCTGTACAGGACGGATCAGAGCAGGCTCTGTCTCCTGTACAGGATGGATCAGAGCAGGCTCTACCTCCTGTACAGGACGGATCAGAGCAGGCTCTACCTCCTGTACAGGACGGATCAGAGCAGGCTCTGTCTCCTGTACAGGATGGATCAGAGCAGGCTCTACCTCCTGTACAGGAAGGATCAGAGCAGGCTCTACCTCCTGTACAGGAAGGGTCAGAGCAGGCTCTACCTCCTGTACAGGACGGATCAGAGCAGGCTCTGCCTCCTGTACAGGACGGATCAGAGCAGGCTCTGCCTCCTGTACAGGACGGATCAGAGCAGGCTCTGCCTCCTGTACAGGACGGATCAGAGCAGGCTCTACCTCCTGTACAGGACGGATCAGAGCAGGCTCTGCCTCCTGTACAGGACGGATCAGAGCAGGCTCTACCTTCTGTACAGGAAGGGTCAGAGCAGGCTCTACCTCCTGTACAGGAAGGGTCAGAGCAGGCTCTACCTCCTGAGGAGACTGCAGTCCTTTGGAGTGAATGGGGCACTACTGAAGACCTTCTACCACTCTGTGGTGGCATCAGTCATCCTGTACAGTGTGGCATCACCGAGAGGGAGAGGAAGAAGCTGGACAGAATCATCAAGAAGTCCAGCTCTGTCCTGGGCTGCTCCCTGGGTGACAGGGAGAGACTATGAAGAGACTGACGTCCATGCTGGACAACAAGTCCCACCCCCTGCAGGACACTCTGTCTGCACGCTTCAGTGTCAGGCTGCTCCACCCTCGCTGTGTGAAGGAGAGATTCAGGAGGTCTTTCCTTCCTTCTATTTCTCACCAGAGCTCTGCGGTAGCTCCCTCACTCTGAATGCATGTTTTTGTTCTTAGTCTATTTTGCCTTTTTTGTTTTTGTTTTGTTTGTTCATACTTATCGTGACCTTTTTTTTCTTCCTGTAACTATTCTGTTGCATACTGGAATTTCCCCCCTTGTGGGACAAATAAAGAACAACATGTAACACGATGGGTTCACTTTTAAACACTCTGTTAAACGCTTCATCGGACCGTGATCTCCAGCTCTCACTGGATCGATTTGCTGAAGCGGGCCGAGATGGGAATCAGAGACCATGGTCCTCGCCCGGAAAAGGGTAGAATGCCCCTGCAGGTCAGGGACAGGGTCCTGCCCCAAGTGGAGGACTTTAAGTATCTCTGGGTCTTGTTCATGGGTGGGGAAAGATGGAGCAGGAGATCAACAGACGGATGGGCGCAGCGTCAGCAATAATCAGGACGCTGCATCGATCCGTTGTGGTGAAGCAAGAGCTGAGACGAAAATCAAAGCTCTGGATTTACATGTCAAAGGAATGAGATCGCAGATACAAGCGGCTGAAATGAGCTTCCTCTGCAGGGTGGCTGGGCTCTCACTCAGAGATAGAGTGGAAAGCGTTGCCATCTGGAGGAGCAGCTCGGTGTCGAGCTGCTCCTCCTCCAGGTCGAGAGAAGCCAGACGGGTTAGTTCGGGCATTTGGTTAGGAGGCCTCCCTCACTGGTGAGGTGTTTCAGGCACGTCCCCCCAGGAGGCAGACCCCGGACCTGCTGGAGAGACTATGTCTCACAGTCAATGTTCCCTCTAACTTTTTATGTGTCTGAGCAAACACGCAAGCTTCCTGAGCAGAAAGGGGCGGAGCTAAAACTTTTCCTCTTTCGTGACATCACCAGTAGTTCCGTTCCGTCATCTTCCACTTGTTCCGGGGTCGGGTCGCGGGGGCAACAGCCTTAAACGGGCAGCCCAGGCCTCTCTCTCCCCGGCTGCATCCTCTAGCTCACCTGGAAGGATCCCAAGTCATTCCCCGGCCAGCTGTGAGACGTAGTCTCTCCAGCAGGTCCGGGGTCTGCCCCTTGGTCTCCTCCCGGTGGGACGTGTCCAAAACACCTCGCCTGCAAGGCACTCGGGGGGCATCCTGACCAGATGCCCGAACCACCCCATCTGGCTCATCTCGACCTGGAGGAGGAGCGGCTCGACACCGAGCTCCTCCCAGATGGCAGAGCTCCTCACCCGATCTTTGAGTGAGAGCCCAGCCACCCTGTGGAGGAAGCTCATTTCGGCCGCTTGTAGCCGCGATCTCATTCTTTCGGTCACCACCCACAGCTGGTTACCACAGGTGAGGGTAGGAACGTAGCTCGTCACCACTAGTGACGAGCCAAATTCCGAAGCTTCTGTTCGAAGCAGTTTGTTTCAGAAAAAAAGAAGAAAGAAATGTGCTTCGGAGTTTTGTCTCATTTTACCATCTTTAATTAAAATGGATGTTTATTTTGTGCGCTGAATAGGTTTTCCTGTGCGCTATTAAACTGCGAGCAGTACGCAATTGCGCAGGCGCGCAGCTTAGAGGGAACATTGCTCACAGCTGCACAGGAAACACCTCAGAATCCTCCCTCCTGGAGGATGAAGCCGGGGTGAGGGAGCCTGGATTTCCCGTCTGAGGCTGTTGACCCCGGATAAGCGGAAGATGATGGAACGGAACCTTTCGCCTCCTCCTAACTTTCACTTTATCAGGCTTCTCTTGCTTTTCTGGTTACATTTTGTTTCCGTCTACTTTCAACTTTTTCAGTTCTCTTTTGTTTTGGTTTTTTTTTTACCATTTCAACATTAAAATCTAGCCTTTAAGCAAAACTACATTTTTCAGCTTTTATGTTTTTTGGGCAATTTTTTACGTAAAGAATCGATCAACGCGAAGCAATAGGCAGTTAATGCCTCCACATTGTCCATTAATTCTGACTGGTGTACGCCTTGTCGGGTATCCCCGACATACATTACCCCGTTACATACAGTCGGTGTAGTCCAGAAAATAGAGCGTAATGAGAAACATTTCCCGTTGGCTTCAGAGCGACCACGTCTTTCTCTGAATAAACTTTCTAAAGACTGTCTTTAAAAACATAAAAGGTGTGTGTTTAGTTACCTTTAGTCTGATGGAAGACCTCAAACATCAAGGAGAATCTGAGGAGCAGCAGCTGCCTGGAAGACACAAACACACAGACAGGGTTAGATTAACTCGACCTGATTCGTCTCTTTCTGAGTGAAACACAGAAAAATAAACGCATTCAAACATTATTTGATTGTTGGATCTCCGTTGATTACAAGCCCCCAGCTGGTGGAACGTTGATCCACCGGTAAATCAGGAACTTTACTTTTTTGGTTCAGCTCTTTCTTCACCAAAACAGACCGATCACAGATACAAACGGTTGAAATGATCTTCCTCTGCAGGGTGGCTGGGCTCTCACTCAGAGATAGAGGGAGGAGCTCTGCCATCCGGGAGGAGTGAGGAGTAGAGCTGCTGCTCCTCCTGGTCGAAAGAAGCCAGGTGGAGTCGTTCGGGCATCTGGTTAGGATGCCTCCCTCGTTGTTGAGGTGTTCCGTCCCACCAGGAGGAGACCAAGAGGCAGACCCTTGACCTGCTGGTGTTACCCAGCTGCTCCTCTCAGGTGAGCTGGAGGATGCAGCAGGGGTGAGAGGAGCCTGGGCTTCCCGTCTGAGGCTGTTGCCCCAGCAACCCGGCCCTGGATAAGTGGAACACGAAACAGAACAGAGACCTAGAGGCAGACCCGAAACATGTTGCCTAGGGAACGCAAGAACATACTGGATGAACTTTAAGAACCCCTGTCAGTTTGACATACCCAGTGTTACGCGTGGTACACCAGGATTACAAACAGAATTACTCATTAAGAAACAGAGTAATCTGATTACAACACTGTTACGTTACTAAGAATCTAACATGGTGTTACTATAAAGCAGCATACCCCACTCTGTTCTCCCATACTACAGATTTACCAACAGTTTAGAAAAGTTTATCCTTCGTAGTAAATGTTTAAAAGTTTACCTAGAGTGCATAAACTCACCCTCTGATTACGTGACCTGGTGTCATTAGAACATAAAATCAACTGAACGACAGACATAAAAACATTAAACCAGGGTGGAGAACTCAGGAGGTGGAGGGCGGGCATCTGGACGGACAGTTTTCACAGCTGATCCACATAAAGTCAAATCAACAGCCAACAAAAACTGGCCCGATGACTGAACCTGGATCAGGTGTGTAGAAGCAGGAACTCATGGAAAACCTTCGGAACACCAATCCTTCAGGACCGGAGTTTGACATCTGTGTTTAGAACGACCGGGAATGAGACGAGGTAACCAGGAAGAAGACGAGGAAACCAGGAAGAAGACGGACAACGAGGAAGAAGACGATCAAACAGAACAGACTAAAAAATTAAAAACTGGCGAAATAAAAACACAAGAACTACAGATACAAAAACAAAACGTGCAGAGCCAACAGGACATATGTGACTGTTCCACCTCTGTTGCACCTAACTTGTTACCACCCGGCAGCTCTTCGGACGCTAAACGGGACTCACGAAGCTCACTGCTCCTCTTTGTCTCCTCGGAGAAACCAGACACTTAAATATCCCCACTAAGGGATTCATAAAGTATCCTGAATGAGACGGGTTATAAAAACACCAGAACTACAAACATGGAGTCCATAAAACTACAGACCTTAGAACACATGACCAACAAAAAGTAGCACCGGGAAGGATTAAAAATCTGGAGGACTGGTAACGTCAAAACACCTGATTTACAGATCCTGGTTACCATGGTGAGGGTAGGAACGTAGATCCTGGTTACCATGGTGAGGGTAGGAACGTAGATCCTGGTTACCATGGTGAGGGTAGGAACGTAGATCCTGGTTACTATGGTGAGGGTAGGAACGTAGATCCTGGTTACCATGGTGAGGGTAGGAACGTAGATCCTGGTTACCATGGTGAGGGTAGGAACGTAGATCCTGGTTACCATGGTGAGGGTAGGAACGTAGATCCTGGTTACCATGGTGAGGGTAGGAACATAGATCCTGGTTACCACAGTGAGGGTAGGAACATAGATCCTGGTTACCATGGTGAGGGTAGGAACGTAGATCCTGGTTACTATGGTGAGGGTAGGAACATAGCTCCTGGTTACCATGGTGAGGGTAGGATCGTAGTTCGACTTGTAAATCCACAGCTTTAGTTTTCAGCTCATCCTTAACCGCCATGCAGCGTCCTAGTTATTGCTGACGCTGCACCGATCCATCTAACGATCTTCCACTCCATCCTTCCTACACCCTTTTCCAGGTGTCTATTATGGTCTGGATTTTCTGACATTAGTACTGATTAAAAACAGACATGAGTGAACATCAGGTTCATTTGATTTTTACACTTTTTTCAAACAGAAAGTAAGTTTTTTGGTGAACTGTATACATTTGAAGGGGGTATGGGGGTGTCACACACACTCACATTCTGCCCTACACACACACACACACACACACACACACACACACACACACACTTTCTCTGACAAACACACACACAAAATCACACGCAAACTGTAGACCCTGTTCCCCACACAGTTGCACACTCACATATACACATTCACACACACAGTCTACAGAACCTGTCGCCCCCCCAAAAACACACACACACAGTTTGCAGACTATGTCCCCACACACACACACACACACTAAGAGACATACACATATACACACACTTGAAGTCATGTGTAAATAAGATAAAGTTCTAAATAAACAGGTTATTTTTCTTACTATGAAGTCTCGTTGAGTTCCCGCAGTGTTTCCGCCATGTTGAAAAAAAACAAACCTTAAAGAACACAAACTGTTTCACAAAACACGGCGGCCATGACACTTCATCCGGGTACTTTATGATCTTACACACAAGCGTGTGAAAAAAAATCCCTCCTCTTTTAACACTAAACTACATCCTTTAAAC
Organism: Neostethus bicornis; assembly: GCA_902685375.1. Classification (NCBI taxonomy): domain Eukaryota; kingdom Metazoa; phylum Chordata; class Actinopteri; order Atheriniformes; family Phallostethidae; genus Neostethus; species Neostethus bicornis. Next base: position 1,117,879 of record LR738559.1, read on the forward strand.
AATTTAAAAAGAAAAGAGATCGACTTTATACTGATTAAACTTGTCCTGTTTGAAGCTCAAGTCCGTGAAAAGCTGTTCGGAGTTGGGAATGACGTCATCATAGTGAGACGGGGGCGCGCCTGGAGAAGAAGAAGAAGAACAGTAATGGCGGATCCATCAAATTTTTTACTCATTTAAAGCAAATATTGGTGAAAATACGCAACTGTTGACTGTCTAGGAATAATATGTTGTTTGTAAGAGTTTAATAAAGCATTCCTGTGGTTTTCATCCAGATCTGTTTGGTTTTTAATGAATGAGGCGCTGAAATGCAGAAATAGAAGGACAATAATGGCGGATCTTAAAGGATCAGAGAGTCTTTACCTGCTGTTAAAACCTGAAAAATACACATAAAAACATAATAAATTCATTTACAATTAAAGGAAAAACAAAAGATAATTTTAATGACATATTTACACACATATATTATGTATTTAATACATATAATAGATGTAAGTTTACACTTTTACAGATTTTTATATATGTATGTATGTATCAAATCAAACTTTATTTATAAAACTCTTTTAAAATATAAAGTTTCACAAAGTCCTAAAAAAACAGATATAAACTCATAATATTCAAGATCAATTAAAAAAACAAATTAGAATCCTGTCCCAAGTGGAGAATTTTAAGTATTTTGGGGTCTTGTTCACAGTGAGGGAAGGATAAAGCGGAAGATCTACAGACGGATCGGTGTGGCGTCTGCAATATATAGGACCCTACATTGGTTCGTCTTGGTGAAGAAAGAGCTCAGCCGAAAAGCAAATCTGGATTTACCTGTTGATCTACGTTCCTACCCTCACCATGGTAACCAGGATCTACGTTCCTACCCTCACCATGGTAACCAGGATATAGGTTCCTACCCTCACCATGGTAACCAGGATCTATGTTCCTACCCTCACCATGGTAACCAGGATCTACGTTCCTACCTTCACCATGGTAACCAGGATATAGGTTCCTACCCTCACCATGGTAACCAGGATCTATGTTCCTACCCTCGCCATTGTAACCAGGATCTACGTTCCTACCCTCACCGTGGTAACCGGGATCTACGTTCCTACCCTCACCGTGGTAACCAGGATCTACGTTCCTACTCTCACCATGGTAACCAGGATCTACGTTCCTACCCTCACCGTGGTAACCAGGATCTACGTTCCTATCCTCACCATGGTAACCAGGATCTACGTTCCTACTCTCACCGTGGTAACCAGGATCTACGTTCCTACCCTCACCGTGGTAACCAGGATCTATGTTCCTACCCTCACCATGGTAACCAGGATCTACGTTCCTACCCTCACCATGGTAACTAGGATCTACGTTCCTACCAGCACCATGGTAACCAGGATCTACGTTCCTACCCTCACCATGGTAACCAGGATCTATGTTCCTACCAGCACCATGGTAACCAGGATCTACGTTCCTACCCTCACCATGGTAACCAGGATCTACATTCCTACCCTCACCATGGTAACCAGGATCTACGTTCCTACCCTCACCATGGTAACCAGGATCTATGTTCCTAACCTCACCATGGTAACCAGGATCTACATTCCTACCCTCATCATGGTAACCAGGATCTACGTTCCTACCCTCACCATGGTAACCAGGATCTACGTTTCTACCCTCACCATGGTAACCAGGATCTACGTTCCTACCCTCACCATGGTAACCATGACCTCTGTTCCAGTGTGTGTGTGTCTACACACACAGACAACCATCCACACACATTAATTCCTAGGGGCAATTTTATAGCAGCCAATTAATTTAACATGTATATTTTTAGAGAGTGAGAGGAAAACGGAGAAAATCCACACATACGTGGGGAGAACATGCAAACTCTACACAGAAAGAGAAGTGTTACAAGTCTCCAAACAGAACAAATACTTTATAAAATTGACTGAGGGAGCGATGCCTGCGATTTTTTTTTTTAATTTGCAAAATGACTTTTCTTTAGTTTGCATAATGTTTTGATTTTTAAAATTTTGAAATATTTTTTTTCTTTACATTGGCTGCTGCAGTCGCCATCTTGGAGCGGTACCCCTACCTGCAGACAAACTAAAACTTTGGTATTAGATACGATGCTTGAGCACTGTGTGGTGAATTCTGGTTCTAATCGGAGGACTATTGAAAGCAGACTCAGGATTACATTTTACATGTAAAACTGCAAAGCCTAGTGTGTTTATGTCTATGGTTGCTCAGGATGGAAAAATCAGTGGGGGCCGTGGGTGTGAGCTATCTCGTTTGCATTTAAAGAAGCAACAAAATAAGACGTGTTTATTTTTGTATGTGGTGTAAAGGTTGCAAAAAGTAACAATATCAGATAAATATGAGAAATTAGGACGATAAGACGTGACGTTACAATGATTACCCACGACACAGAGACAAAAAAAGACAAACCTGTTGGTTGGTACGATGCCTGGTACGATGCCTGACTGCTGTAGAGTAAGAGCTGAAATAACCACGCAATTTTTGTTAGGGGTATCAAATTTTTAACCTGTCCGCACAGCGGCCTCACAGCAGTATGATTGGGGTTCGATTCCTGGGGTTGTATGTTCTTCTATCCTAAAATTTAAACAACATCTCAAATATAAAAGTATTAGTGATTATAAGTAAGTTAAAAATAAGAGAGAAAAGAGGATAATATAATTTTTTTTGTGGTTTTCTGTTTGATTGGAGATGTGTACTTTGTAAATTTAATTTTTGTTTGATGTTAAAATGCTTTTCAGTTAAATGTATACAGATGAATAGGGATAGGGATATATAAGCCATGCTTCATCCTATTCCTTTTCTTTGGTCTGTTTGTTTCTTTGTTGCAATCTGTTTTATTATTACGATTTTGTTAAATTTCTATGACCAAATGAATAAATCTAAATCTGAGATCTACATTAAAGAGGAGATGCCCTCCAGGATAAACAGACCTTGTACCTTAATTTTATAAATCTCGCCAGCCAAGAACGCTTTGGAGCCTCCTCAGTCTGGCGATGCCTAGAACAGGAACACAGATCAAGAATCTGGAACAAAGACACAGAGTAAAACTATCAGAGGAAAATATCAATAAAGAAATCAAAGTCTCCAGCGATGGGAGGAGGGTCCCGTACCCGTGTGTCGAGCTGACCAGATAAACCAAGATTTTCTGGTGATCTTAGACCAGGTGTTCTGCATCCTCGATGGTGACTCTGAGTGGTTGGAGGTTGCCCATGATTTCCTCGAGCCATCGGATATGGGGTTTACCTCCTGGTCTTTTCCAGCCTGCGACCGATAGATTAAACTGAAGGATTACTCTTGTAGGATGGTCGAGAGGCAGGCGGAGGACGTGGCCAAAACAGCAAGTGTGGATTGTGCAGCCAGGCGAGGCGTACAGGCTCTGAGTTAGAGACCCGCTGGGCCCACCTGACGGCCTGTGTTTGAAGGAACTCCTACATTGTTGTTTCTACAAGATGACATAATCATTCCTGTCTCTCAGCTTTTGGTCTCTCAGGTCCTGTTGAGAATGTTTGTTCTCGTTGTAATAATAAAAATAATAATACATTTTATTTCTAAGGCGTCTTTCTCGGCACTCAAGGTCGCCGTACTACATCACATTAAAAATATAAAGAAATACAATAATAGTTAAAAACAACATAAAATATTAAATACATACAAAAAAGGTATGGTGCAGGTTCATCTGTAACGTTTTTTTCACTCATGTTTTTAGAGGAAATGACCATATAAGGAGAAACATGGCTGACTTGGGTGTGGCTCACATAGACATAAAGAGTAGACGGTGCGGTCGCCTGGTACGATGCCTGGTACGATACCTGGTACGATGCCTGACTGCTGTAGAGTAAGAGCTGAAATCACCACATATTTTTTTTAGGGGTATCAAATTCCTAAACCTGTCCGCACAGCGGCCTCACAGCAATATGATTGGGGTTCGATTCCTGGGGTCGGGACAAAGCTTAGAACATTTAGAACACACCCGTCTGAAGGTAAACAATGCAGTTCAAAACAACGTCCAAAGAGAACACAAAGTCACGTCTCCGGAACGGGACAAAACACAGGCAGAAGAAGAGACAGAAACCAAGTAGAAAAAATACAAAAATAGACGACCAAACGCTAAAACAACACGAGGGACGGGGCAGCCGCACGGGGCAGCCGCACGGGGCAGCCGTACAGGGCATCGCCTTTTCAGCAATGGAGAGCACCAACGGAGGAAAAAGGAGAGGACGTGGAACCAAATGAACACAAATAAATCTGTGGTTATGTTAAACTGAACCACATGTTCAGAGATGAGTTATTGACTCATCAACCACACACACACACACACACACACACTCATTCCTAGCAACCAACCAACCTAACATGTATGTTTTTGGAGGAAACCTGAGATAACCTACACATACACAGGGAGAACATGCAGACTACACACAGAAATAGCAGTGTTTCAAGCCTCGCCCCCTCTCCGGGACTCAAACCCAGACCTTCTTGCTGTGAGGCCACCCTGCTACCCAAGAAAACACTGTGTTATTTTGAGTATTTTATGTTACATCCTAAATATCTGTGTTTTCTGTGGTTCTTTTTTCTGGACCTGAGAGCGGCCATGCTGATTGGTCTAGAGACAGTGTGGTGAGAGCGGCCATGCTGATTGGTCTAGAGACAGTGTGGTGAGAGCGGCCATGCTGATTGGTCTAGAGACAGTGTGGTGAGAACGGCCATGCTGATTGGTCTAGAGACAGTGTAGTGAGAGTGGCCATGCTGATTGGTCTAGAGACAGTGTGGTTAGAGCGGCCATGCTGATTGGTCTAGAGACAGTGTGGTTAGAGCGGCCATGCTGATTGGTCTAGAGACAGTGTGGTGAGAGCGGCCATGCTGATTGGTCTAGAGACAGTGTGGTTAGAGCGGCCATGCTGATTGGTCTAGAGACAGTGTGGTGAGAGCGGCCATGCTGATTGGTCTACAGACAGTGTGGTGAGAGCGGCCATGCTGATTGGTCTAGAGACAGTGTGGTGAGAGCGGCCATGCTGATTGGTGTAGAGACAATGTCATTGAGGAAAAGACAGGAAACAGAGATGTTTGTATCAGAGATGAAGATGCTGAGGATCTCTCTGGGAGTGACCAGGATGGACAGGATCAGAGGAACAGCACATGTTAGAGGTTTTAAAGTCAGAGAGGTCAGACTGAGATGGTTTGGACATGTGCAGAGGAGAGAGAGAGTACATCAGAAGAAGGATGCTGGGTTTGGAACCACCAGGAAAGAGGACTAGAGGAAGACCAAAGAGGAGGTTCATGGATACAGTGAAGGAAGACATGAAGATAGTTGGTGTGACCGAAGAGGATGCAGGAGATAGGGTTTGATGGAAGAAACTGACTTGATGTGGCGCCCTCTGAAGGGAACTGTTGTTACAATATTCAGCATCACGACCAAACTGATCGATTATCTGGACAAAAAATAAATAAATACAAACAAGAGTTTGAACCAGAGATTAAGTTAAAACAGACACAAACAATCTTCTATATGATGTAGAACCCATGTTACTAAAGCTATACTACTATTGGTTGGGAGCTAAGAACATAGCAGACAGATAACAGTGTGGCACAGTGAGAGTGTTTATCAGGGGTAACAGATTTTTCCCAGCCCCAAAAGCAGAGGTGTCAAGTAGCGAAGTAAGACTACTTCGTTACCTTACTCAAGTAGAAAATCTCGTTATCTTTACTTTAACGAAGTAATTATTTTTTTGTCTACTTTTTACTTTTACTCACTATTTTTTTATGCAATTATCTGTACTTTCACTTCGTTCATTTTATAAAAAGTAGTCGCTACTTTCTCCATTTTGTCAGCGTTAAAAAGCCGCAACTGTTTGTCGGAGTTTTTTTTTTTTTATGAACCCTGAATGCATCAAACAAAGGAACAGATGAATGATTGGCTGAAAGCTCCAGTCAATCATTACTTTGGGGCGAGTAGCCCCGCCCACAAACTTTTAAAGAGCAGGGACGTCAATTTCCGTGTTTGAGACTCGGGCTCGGAAATCAAAGTGTTTCTGATGCTGCAACACTGAACTTTGATTGAATTATCAATTAAAAAAAAAAAAAAAACAACAGCAAAGAAATGTTTTATTATTATTTTCAGTCTTAGGTTATTGTAAACGTCTTTGCTGAAAATGTTGTAGATGGTATTTTTATAAAACTAACTTTGATCTGTGACGCACTATTTTATCTTTAGAAACAAAGCTAATTGAACTGATTAATCCATAAATAGTAGTGGATGAAGTATTTGTGCTTAAAAGCATCCAAAATGTTATTGATTAGTTTATAAAGACTGACTGAGGAGATTAAAACTACACATCGCTTAGATTTTATATAATGTAGATGTTTGGGTTAACATTAAAAAAACCTTATATGTATGTACACATATATACGTAGATAAGTATATATGTAAATTTATATATACCGTCTCCTAAGTCCCGCCCCTACTGGTTTCTTTCTGGGTTTCTTAAAATCTTATTTCCCTGGTTATTTTTTCATTTTTACAGTTCTTAAAATTTTAGAAAAAGAATCCAAGGATTTTTCCTCCTGTGTGTTTCCTTCACTCCCACTGCCTTACGAGTGCATGTAAAGGGTGTTATTTTGTCAATGGGCGTGGTTTTACTGGGTGTACGATATTTTTTGTAAAATACGATAATTTTACGTCATTAGTACGATAATCCAGCACCTCCCACCTGGCAACGCTGGTTCCAGGTGTCACGCAGGCTGTATGTGGCACTCCCAAAGACTATTCAGTATTGCCTCAAAGAACTTTGAAAACTAGCTGCCTTCAAGGCTTGAAAAAGCCTTTTGGTTATTTTTTTTTTTCCATTTATTTATTTATTTTTTTAACATTGAGTGTGTTTGTGTCTTGAAGTTGGTTAAATTAGGTGATGCAGAGTGAAGCTTGGTAGCTGAAGGGATGTTACATAATGCCCTGCTTATGATAATACATTTGATTGTGTTCATTAATCGATTTCCAATAAAGATTATTAAGAAATAAATGTTTCTGATTCATAAAGTTTAACACCAAAACACTTTCATTTATTATCATATTTTCTGCTCCTTAAAGCATGTGATAATAGTTAAAAAATATGTTCATACGCTTTTGTTAACAATATTCCTTTTTTTCTGAAAATTACTTTTACTTTTTTTACTTGAAGTAGTTTTAAAATAGGTTACTTTTTACTTTTACTTTAGTAGAAAACTTGAGTTGATACTTCTACTTTTACTAAAGTATTTTTTTAACTCGGTATTTATACTTCTACTTGAGTAGAAAATGTTGGTACTTTTGACACCTCTGCCCAAAAGACTGGAACAGGGGAGGTAGAACCGAGGGTTTGTCCTGGCTCCTGGTTCAGTGTGTTCTTCTGTTGCACTACGCGTACATTGAGTCTGAAGATGGAGTCTTCATCCACACACAGAGCGACGGGTAACCTCTTCAACTTGGCGCGCCTTAGAGCAAAGACCAAAGTACGTCAGGTTCTCAACCGTGAGATGCTCTTTGTCGCCGCTGCCATCATCACTGAAGCCGACCTTCAGCGACCCATCACCCGCTTTGTGGAGGCATGCACAGAGTTCAGCTTTACCATCAACCTCAGAAAGACCGACATCATGTGCCAGGACGTCAGCACCACTCTCACAAACACCATTGGCGATCACAAGGTGACCTCACCTTGGAGCTGGTGGATAACTTCACTTATCTCGGCTCCATAATCTCCAACAACCTATTCCTGGACATCAAGGTTAACATCATTAATCACCATGACCCGCCTAATGAAGCCTGTGAGGGACAACGCCATGCTGACTCTCAATACCAAGATGAAGGTTTACCGAGCGTGTGTGCTGGGCACGCTACTGGATGGCAGTGACGCTTGGACACTGTTTACCTATCAAGAGCAGAGACTGAATGCTTCCACTTGCCAAACCTAAGATGTCTCCGAGGGATCAGATGGCGGGATCGAGTCTCCAACGTGGACGTCCTGTCCAAGACAAGCATGCCCAGTATGTTCACCATTGTCTCCCAGAGGTGCCCGCCCTGGCTAGGCCATGTATGCAGGACGATGGCCGCTTTCCAAAGGACATTTTCTATGAGGAGCTCACCACAGGAATTAGCCAACTGGATGACCTGCGCTGCGGCACAAAGATGCCTCCAAGAGGGAGCTGAAGATGTGCAACATCAATGCAGCAGATCTTAAGTCGGTGAGGGGGTAGAATGGCCCCTGCAGGTCAGGGAGAGGGTCCTGCCCCAAGTGGAGGAGTTTAGGTATCTCAGGTTCTTGTGCACGAGTGGAGGAAGGATGGAGCGGGAGGTCGACAGGCGGATCGGTGCAGCGTCAGCAATAACTAGGATGCTGCGTCCGTCGTAGTAAAGAGACAGCTTGAGCCGAAAAGCTACGCTCACGATTTACAAGTCGATTTATGTTCCTACCCTCACCATGATAACCAGGATCTACGTTCCTACCCTCACCGTGGTAACCAGGATCTATGTTCCTACCCTCACCATGGTAACCAGGATCTATGTTCCTACCCTCACCATGATAACCAGGATCTACAGTATGTTCCTACCCTCACCATGGTAACCAGGATCTACGTTCCTACCCTCACCGTGGTAACCAGGATCTACGTTCCTACCCTCACCGTGGCAACCAGGATCTACGTTCCTACCCTCACCATGGTAACCAGGATCTACGTTCCTACCCTCACCGTGGTAACCAGGATCTACGTTCCTACCCTCACCATGGTAACCAGGATCTACGTTCCTACCATCACCGTGGTAACCAGGATCTACGTTCCTACCCTCACCATGGTAACCAGGATCTACGTTCCTACCCTCACCATGGTAACCAGGATCTACGTTCCTACCCTCACCATGGTAACCAGGATCTACGTTCCTACCATCACCGTGGTAACCAGGATCTACGTTCCTACCCTCACCATGGTAACCAGGATCTACGTTCCTACCCTCACCATGGTAACCAGGATCTACGTTCCTACCCTCACCATTGTAACCAGGATCTACGTTCCTACCCTCACCATGGTAACCAGGATCTACGTTCCTACCCTCACCTATGGTCACCACTAGTGGTTAGTGACCAAAAGAATGAGATCGCTGATACAAGCGGACGAAAAAAACTTCCTCCACAGGGTGGCTGAGCTCTCACTCAGAGATCGGGTGAGGAGCTCAGAGTAGAGCCGCTCCTCCTCCAGGTTGAGAGAAGCCAGATGAGGTGGTTCCGGCGTCAGGTCGGAATCACTGGAGGATGCAGCCGGGTTAAGAGAAACCTGGGCTTCCCGTGTGAGGCTGTTACCCCAGCCGATCCGGCCCCGGATAAGCGGAAGATAACAGAACGGAGTCAGTGACCTCTACAGGTGGCAGGCAACTGTCAAAATCAGTATCAAGCAGGTCGAGGAGAACCGAGAGATCCAGTGCGACAGGCTACAGGAGAGAAGTCAGTCTGCCACTGCTCCCCCCATGACTCATACCACCTACGTCCGGGTGTAGACTCCATTGTCTCTAGAGACAGAAGGATGCCAACGCCACTGGTTTGACTTTTTAAAACCATTTATTCATTTACAATAACTCTGCAAGAAAAATGTGGTTTAATACATAATACACATCGCTCGTCCCGAGCTGAGCAGGTAGCCGATGACAGCACACACACATCCGGTTATTTTACAATCTGTACACTAATATTATTATATTCAGTCTTAACATGGTGATGATTCTCCTGTATGTTTACCTTAGTGATATGAAGGTGTGTGTGTGTGTGTGTGTGTGTGTGTGTGTGTGAGTGGATCGTTACACACGTTAGGCTGATCGGCATAAACATTCATCGTTTCTGTGCACAATCATTCGGTTACACACACACACACTGAACAGCTGTTGCTGGTCTTTATGAGAATGAAACAGGTCCATCGACCCTTCCGTCGCCCTGGAAACCGTCATCCTATCACCATGGCAACCCCAGATGCTTTTTTTTTCATTTGTCTCTGACAAGCCGGTTTTCAATGTGTTCGGAGCCTGTTTCCACGGCGACCACGTGTGGATAGTGACATCATCTTTTGAAGGCAGACTGTCTTCGGCCCATCAAACGTCTGCTCGATGCTGGTTTCAGGACGAAACGGGCTCAGATCTTCATGCCGAGCTTTGCTTTCTGTCAGAAAAGAAGATAAAACGAGAAGAATGAGGCGATGAGCGACACATCTCTGATTTAAACAGAGGTTGATGAAGTACTCACTTTAAGTAAAAGTACAAAAGTACTTGGTGTAAACTTTACTTTTTAAGTAAGAAGTAAAAATATTGGACCATGATTCATTATTTTTTGTGCTGTAGAGTGTTACCATGGTAACCAGGATTAATACTCTGACGATGACTCAACTTTTTATTCAAAAATAAACACAACAAACAACGATCTTCTGACTCTTTTTCGATATTTGATGTAAGTTTTTTGAATGACTGCCGAAAATGTTAACTCTCGTTTCTGATTGGTTCTCGATTCTTTACTTCTTCTCCCTCTTGGAGACAGCAGGTGATCACCTGCTCCCTCTACAGGTTGATTTTGACAATGCAGCTTCAAGATGTGTTAAAAAAAAAAACTGTATATTTTTCAAATTCCTGACCGAAAATTAAACAAAAAATGCAAAACAGACTTTTAAAAAGTAGTGAAGTAAAAGTAAAAGTACTGATAAACAAGTTTTTTACTTAAGGACAGAAACGAAGTACCGTATTTTCACGACCATAAGGCGCACCTGATGATAGGGCGCTGGTTCTATATACATATCCTCTACTACGTAAGTCCGCCTTACAACAACACACACATACACATGGACGCGCGCGCGCATACACACACACGTGCGTATTTAAAAATAGATCAGGAGTAAAACTGAGTTTGTTTGGTTTTATTTAAATATTAGTTACAGTCGTCATAAAGTCATTTATTAAATCCATCCAAGTCCTCATCCTCTGGTTCAGAATCTAACAGCTGCTCTAAATCCAACCTCGCAGGTTCACTTTCCTCGCTGTCAGAGTCACTTTCTGAACCGTGCAGCTCCTCAGAAATGATGCCCGCTTTTGGGAAAGCTCGGACAACAGTGCCAGCAGACACGTTAGCCCGAGCATCTACAATCCACTGGCAAACTGTGGCGTAACTCGCCCGGCGCAGCTGATTGGCATCAGTTTAAACTGAGCTTCATAAGCGTGTCTCTTTTCCATTTTCAGTGTTTTTAAAACAGCAATGTTCTGCATAAAGAACACACCTGTTCTTTTAGACATAATCCACACACACACTTCACCCTTTAACATTCTCATGTTTTCAACTGCGTCCGCCTGATGGTTCTCTAATACGTCCACCAATCACAAATCAGATAGGCCGCACCGCTCATTTTGAAGAAAATTTGAGACTTTTAGGTGCGCCTTATGGTCGTGAAATTACGGTACATTTACTTCGTGACGTTCCACCACTGGTTGAATCATAAACTGTACTGATCAGTCTTTCCAGAAAGTGGCGACTGAGAATACTTTATTAATGTGGGAGGATGAGGAAGAGGAGGACGAGGAGAACCCAAATGCAGGACAACAAAACGGTAAAGTTATGGTCAGGATGAAAGACCTGGCTGGAAGGAATGGTGAAGGTGGTGATGACGATGACCCTCCTAAAATGTCTGCAGTGATTGCCTTTAAATAGGCACCAGGATCCACAGGTGTGTGTCATCAGACTAATCACCCTCAGGTGCCTCTAATCAGGATGATGAGTCCTGAAGGTCCAGGCTCCCTCTGGTGGCAGGAGAGCGGATCATGACAATTATTCCCTAAATGAGAAACTTTCTGTGTCCGGTAGCTCCAAACAGTCCAAGATAGAGCTCCAAACAGCTTCTGAACAGCTGCTAGGTGGTGCAGAGTGAGCGGGGAGGAGGTGGAACAGCTTCTAAGTGGAACACACAACAGTTGAAATGTGGGTTACCGTGGTAACGATGTTTGAAAGCTCCAGTGAATCATAATAAGATCTTGAGTTGTTGTCAAGATGTGGAGCTTTTAGTGACAGTTTTTTTTAATCTTCTGAACCGCCTGTATCCTGATGAGGTCATGAGGGTGACGGAATCTACCCGGCTGATTTAAGGCAAGAAGCAGGGTACACCCCGAACAGGTTGCTAGTCTGTCACAGGTCACACACACTCATTCCGACCAGCCAATCAACCTAACATGTATGTTTTAGAGGAAACCAGAGAAAACCCACACATATACACTGAGAGAACATAAATAAATAATAAAGGAATGACTCTATTCATCCCTCACCGAGGAAATTTGTTTGCCGCACTCCTTACACTGCAGCAGGCTGCCCTTCAACGGCGCCAATGGTGGGAGAGGCAGGGGTTAGATGTCTTCTCCAAGAACCCAAAAAGTGCTCTCTGTGGGACTCAAACCCGCGAACTTCCAATCTGCGCGCGAGCGCTCTAACCACTAAGCTGCCGTCTCCTCCCGTGCAAACTACAAACATGCAAACTACACACAGAAAGACCAGTGTTCCAAGCGTCGTTCTACGCTGGGACTCGAACCCTGACCTTCTTGCTGTGAGGCCACTACTAACCACTGCACCACGGTGACGGCCATCGTGACAGTTTAAGATCTTATCATGATTCAGTGACGCTTTCAAACGTACAGTAGTTGCCATGGTAACCCACATTCTGCTCATCGCAGAGCCAGCAGTTGCGCCTTCCACCAACCGGCTACTCTACCTCTGTTCCATCAAGCTTCTGTTCCACCAAAGTTTTCAGTTTCAGCTCCACCCTACCTAAATAGGCACCACCTCACAGCTGTTCAGAAGCTGTTAGGACCTCTATCTTGAACAGCTCGGAGCCACCGGACACATTTCCCCACTAGGTAATCTGTACCTGTTATAGATGGTACTGAGTAACATCAAGCAGTTTCATGAAAATCCTTTCAGTGTTTTGGGAAATATTAAGTTAGAAAAGGAGAAATCAGATCCTGAGATCACCGAACCAGATCCCTCCAACGCCTGGGCAGTGCCTAGACATCCTGTCCATACAGGTGATGAACAGAGTCAGTGGGCATTGGAGGGCAGGCTTAGCGGAGTCCAACTCTCAGTGGAAATGACCAAAAGAACGAGATCACGGATACAAGCAGCCGAAATTATGTTCCTCTGCAGGGTGGCTGGGATCTCACTCAGAGATAGAGGGAGAGATAGAGGGAGGAGCTCTGCCATCCGGGAGGAGCTCGGTGTCAAGCCGCTCCTCCTCCAGGTCGAGAGAAGCCAGATGGGGTGGTTCGAGCATCTGGTCAGGACGCCGCCCGAGCGCCTCGCTGGTGAGGTGTTTCGGGCATGTCCCACCAGGAGGAGACCCAGAGACAGACCCCGGACCTGCTGGAGAGACAATGTCTCACAGCTCGGGATCCTTCTGGGTGAGCTGGAGGATGCAGCCGGGGTGAGAGAAGTCTGGGCTTCCCGTCTGAGGCTGTTGCCTCTGCGACCCAACCCCGGATAAGCGGAAGACGACGGATCGGTACTAAGTTACAAAAGTGTAACAAAATCACAACCATTTCTCATTCTAAACATGACTTAAAACTGATTAAAACCGGTTTCTTTTTAACTTACGATGCCAGAAGCATGTTTAGGTTTGACACTGTAGGAAGCTTTTTCTTTAGCCTGCCGGAAAGACTCCTCTGCTGCTTTAAGCCTGGAAGACAGTGTCACAGTGTGACCGGTAAGATCAGTAACATACTGATGATGAAGACAGAGCACAGCCTTCATATGAAACCTAGAGAAGTCTGTTTACCTCTCCTTTAAAATGGATTTGTTCTCTTTCTTCCACTGATCCTTAAAATCAGAGGAGAACTCGTGCCAAACGGAGAAGAAAGTGTTGGGTGAGGCCTCCTTTTCTCCAGCTTTGGGTTTCACAGAGAAGAAGACGGTGAGCTCAGAGAACCTGTTGGCACAGACGGTATGGTTTATCATGTAATCTGATTTAAGGAACAGATGGTCTGAGGTGGATTTTACATTTTATGGACGGTGCTCAGCTCCGTCTCCAGGCCTGCCAGCTCACTCGTAGCTGAAAGAGAAGCAATTAAAGAGTAAATTATCCATGCCCTGAAAAAGGTGGAGTGCCCCCTGCAGGTCTAGGGGGGACCAGGATCTACGTTCCTACCCTCACCATGGTAACCAAGATCTACGTTTCTAGCCTCACCATGGTAACCAGGATCTACGTTCCTATCCTCACCATGATAACCAGGATCTACATTCCTACCCTCACCATGGTAACCAGGATCTACGTTCCTACCCTCACCATGGTAACCAGGATCTATGTTCCTATCCTCACCATGGTAACCAGGATCTACGTTCCTATCCTCACCATGGTAACCAGGATCTACGTTCCTACCCTCACCATGGTAACCAGGATCTACGTTCCTACCCTCACCATGGTAACCAGGATCTACGTTCCTACACTCACCATGGTAACCAGGATCTACGTTCCTACCCTCACCATGGTAACCAGCATCTACGTTCCTACCCTCACCATGGTAACCAGGATCTACGTTCCTATCCTCACCATGGTAGCCAGGACCCACGTTCCTACCCTCACCACGGTAACCAGGATCTACGTTCCTATCCTCACCATGGTAACCAGGATCTATATTCCTACCCTCACCATGGTAACCAGGATCTACGTTCCTACCCTCACCATGGTAACCAGGATCTACGTTCCTACCCTCACCATGGTAACCAGGATCTACGTTCCTATCCTCACCATGGTAACCAGGATCTATATTCCTACCCTCACCATGGTAACCAGGATCTACGTTCCTACCCTCACCATGGTAACCAGGATCTATGTTCGTACCCTCACCATGGTAACCAGGATCTACGTTCCTACCCTCACCATGGTAACCAGGATCTACGTTCCTACCCTCACCATGGTAACCAGGACCTACGTTCCTACCCTCACCATGGTAACCAGGATCTACGTTCCTATCCTCACCATGTAACCAGGATCTACTTTCCTACCCTCACCATGGTAACCAGGATCTACTTTCCTACCCTCACCATGGTAACCAGGATCTATGTTCCTACCCTCACCATGCTAACCAGGATCTACGTTCCTACCCTCACCATGGTAACCAGGATCTACTTTCCTACCCTCACCATGGTAACCAGGATCTACTTTCCTACCCTCACCATGGTAACCAGGATCTACGTTCCTACCCTCACCATGGTAACCAGGATCTACTTTCCTACCCTCACCATGGTAACCAGGATCTATGTTCCTACCCTCACCATGGTAACCAGGATCTATGTTCCTACCCTCACCATGGTAACCAGGATCTACGTTCCTACCCTCACCATGGTAACCAGGATCTACGTTCCTATCCTCACCATGTTAACCAGGATCTACTTTCCTACCCTCACCATGGTAACCAGGATCTATGTTCCTACCCTCACCATGGTAACCAGGATCTATGTTCCTACCCTCACCATGGTAACCAGGATCTATGTTCCTACCCTCACCATGGTAACCAGGATCTACGTTCCTACCCTCACCGTGGTAACCAGGATCTACATTCCTACCCTCACCATGGTAACCAGGATCTACATTCCTACCCTCACCATGGTAACCAGGATCTACGTTCCTACCCTCACCGTGGTAACCAGGATCTACATTCCTACCCTCACCATGGTAACCAGGATCTACATTCCTACCCTCACAATGGTAACCAGGATCTACGTTCCTACCCTCACCATGGTAATCAGGATCTACATTCCTACCCTCACCATGGTAACCAGGATCTATGTTCCTACCCTCACCATGGTAACCAGGATCTACATTCCTACCCTCACCATGGTAACCAGGATCTACATTCCTACCTTCACCATGGTAACCAGGATCTACGTTCCTACCCTCACCATGGTAACCAGGATCTACGTTCCTACCCTCACCATGGTAACCAGGGTCTATGTTCCTACCCTCACCATGGTAACCAGGATCTATGTTCCTACCCTCACCATGGTAACCAGGATTTTTGTTCCTACCCTCACCATGGTAACCAGGATCTATGTTCCTACCCTCACCATGGTAACCATGATCTACGTTCCTAACCTCACCATGGTAACCAGAAATTTACAACTTCTCCCTAAAAATAAACCCAAAATAGAACCTTTAAAACACTCGTGGACCCAAAAAAGTGACCTGGATTAACCCCAAAATGAAATTTAATCACCTCTTCATTTCCATGAAAATCCAGCCATAACTTTTTGGGGTGTCTTGTCCTAACACACACACACACTCCCCGTCCGCCCCATCCACTCCTCGGTGGATGATATAACCCTCTTTTTCCTACCTTGTTTGAGAAAGTCCTCCATCTTGTCTTTGAATGGCTGCAGATTTTCTTCATCTGACACTTTACACACCTTCTCCACCTCTGATGTGCACGCTGTCGAAAGAAAGAAACCATTGGACGGTGTGTGAGACTGAGGTCAACGTTTAACACACTCTCCAGGTCGGCTGTCACCTTTCAGATCCTTTCGTAGTCGAGTCAAGTCTTTCTGGAAATCTTCAAACTTCATCTGTGAAGCTTGGAACAGGTCGTGAGGCTCAGGGAGAGGGTACACGCTGGTTTCTTTACCGGCATCCTGATGGAATACAGAATAAAATAATCTCCATATAGAAGTAAAGTTCTACCAGCAGGCAGAAGCTGATCACTGTCATGATCCCCCTCTCATCTAGAACACTCCCTCCTATCCTGCCCTCAGCCATAATTTGGCCTACCTAGTCTCAATCCCCAGGTGTGCCTTGTTTCCCTGATGGATCCTTCCCCGGCTCCATTCCTCTGCTGCGTCCCCCTTCTGGACACTGCTCCACTGGCCTGAAGTGCTGCCTCCATAGCTCTGGTCCTCATCGTGCTAAGCTCGTACCCATGGCTTCTGGTACACGCTGCCTTCCTGCTTGGCTCCCACGTCTGGTTCCTAATAATCAAGCTGAGCTCCAACCTTCTGGTTCCTCCCCACCCATCCAGGTACGTCTGGAACTTCGTAGCCCAGCCGATCTCCATCCCTCTGGTCCCTTCGATATTTATCCTTCCGGTCCCTCGTCTCACAGAGTTTTGTCTGGTTCTGCACTACCTGCAACTGGCATTACATCTAGGTCCTGCTTCACCACTCTTGCTACCCTTACCCCCCTCATGACACACCCATTGCTGCAGTTGTTAAAGTGGAATGGTTAGATTTAAAGACGAGAGAAGTGAAAAAAAAAGAGGAAATTTACCTCATCAAAGTTTTTGAGGTAGTAGCAAACGATGTAGGACAGAAGGCTTTTTACACTGTCCTACATGTGGAGAGAAAAAAGACAAGCAGGTTTACAGGAGAAGGAGAGAACAACACAGACATAGAACCCTGAAAGAGGAGCTGGGAACTCTAAGAATCACAGACATAGAACCCTGAAAGAGGAGCTGGGAACTCTAAGAATCACAGACATAGAACCCTGAAAGAGGAGCTGGGAACTCTAAGAATCACAGACATAGAACCCTGAAAGAGGAGCTGGAAACTCTAAGAATCACAGACATAGAACCCTGAAAGAGGAGCTGGAAACTCTAAGAAATACAGACACAGAACCCTGAAAGAGGAGCTGGGAACTCTAAGAAACACAGAACCCTGAAAGAGGAGCTGGGAACTCTAAGAAACACAGAACCCTGAAAGAGGAGCTGGGAACTCTAAGAAACACAGACACAGAACCCTGAAAGAGCAGCTGGGAACTCTAAGAAACACAGACACAGAACCCTGAAAGAGGAGCTGGGAACTCTAAGAAACACAGAACCCTGAAAGAGCAGCTGGGAACTCTAAGAAACACAGACACAGAACCCTGAAAGAGGAGCTGGGAACTCTAAGAAACACAGAACCCTGAAAGAGCAGCTGGGAACTCTAAGAAACACAGACACAGAACCCTGAAAGAGCAGCTGGGAACTCTAAGAAACACAGACACAGAACCCTGAAAGAGGAGCTGGGAACTCTAAGAAACACAGACACAGAACCCTGAAAGAGCAGCTGGGAACTCTAAGAAACACAGACACAGAACCCTGAAAGAGCAGCTGGGAACTCTAAGAAACACAGACACAGAACCCTGAAAGAGCAGCTGGGAACTCTAATGTGATCATTTCTGTCACTAACTGGATGTTAAAATTTAAAACACACTCCTGTTCGTCCATTCAGATCAGTGAATCAGTATGTATGGGTTTCTAAAGAACCGAATTGGTAACAACGGGCAGCTTTGGCGAGTCTAATTCTCACTGGAAATAGAATCAACATACCGGTGCTATGAACTAAGCTCTACACCGGTCATACAGAGACCCGACAGCCCGTACCATAGGCACCGAGACTCTGTACTCCTGAGTCTCGGAGCCCCCGATATGAGTCCCTTCCCAATGAGTGCCTTCTCCAGATCCACAAAACACATGTAGACTGTTAGGGCGAACTCCCATAACCCCTCCATGATCCTGAAGAGGGTATAGAGCTGGTCTGTTGTTCCACGTCCGGGGCGGAAACCACACTGCTCCTCTTCAATCCGAGGATGGCTTTGGATGTCTCCTGAACGCCTCACTGGTGATGTGATTCAGGCACGTCCCACCGGGAGCTCGGAGTAGAGCCGTTACCCTTCCAGGTCAAGAGAAGGCCGGTGGGGTGGTTCAGGCACCTGGTTAGGATGCCTCCTTTGCTGGTGAGGTGTTTCACTATCGCCAGTTCCGCTGTCACCGGTCGCAGGTCTCGATGAGGCCACAGATCTCAATAGAACACCAGGAGCACCAGGCACCACCCGGAGGACACCAAGAGGAAGACCCCATACCTTCTATGGGAAGGTTGCTGGGAGACTATCACTGACTATCACTGACATAGTCTCCCAGCCAGTGATCCGGATAAGGTTATCCGGATAAGGCTCCGGATAAGCGGAAGACGATGGAACAAAACGGAAAAGGACTGAAGATGCCCTAAACCAGCCCTTGTGTGGAAACAAGGAACTGGCAAACACAGCACATTTATCTGCTCCATCCAATAAGAATGAGCCACATAATAATAGATGAATTTTTAATCCTCAGTCCTAGAAGAGACGATTTTAGTCACGTTCAGGATTCCTTTCAGACCAGAAACTCTCCATGTGAATGTGAGCAGGAGGTGGTGGACCAGAATCAGAGTGTGTTTATAGATAACAGAGAGACTCATCAGGTTCTTACACTGCTCTTCACGTCTTTAAGTTTGGGTAAGATCTCCAGGGTGAACCCGTCTGCTTGGCCTCTGGTTCGGTTTCCACCGTTCATGAAGTTTCCAAAGGCTAGAACCAGACCAAGAATCTGTTTCACAGACTCAGAGTCCTGCAGGGCCTAAGGAGAGACCAGAAAGAGACCAGGATCAGTTTCATGTGTTACCCATTCACCATCCCAACGACCAGAGATACCAGAACACATCGATCGACCCCTGGAAGTAGATAATGTTACTGATATGATTATCGTCTCATGAGTTTGATCCGTGTTTCACGATAAATGCCCCTTTACATTAGACTCAGATTCAATATTCTTTATTAATCTCCTACTGGGGAAATTTGTGTGTCCTGTAGCTCCAAGCATTCCAGGAGAGAGCTCTGAACAGCTTCAGAACAACTGCCGAGTTGAGCGCGGTGGATCTGGAAAGTATAGTGATATAAAAACAATGCGCTTCTCATGATGGCAGCACGTCCGTGTAGCTGAGTCACAGCGGACGTGCTGAGATGTTCCTGCTGGAGTGAATCAGAAGGAATGAAGACAGGATCTTCTGAATGACATCATCAGTGATTCCTGTCTGAACATACCCGGCTTCACTATTATAGTACCTTATCAACCAAGCAGAACACTCCGCTCACAAAATGCAGGGCTGTTGGTGGTTCCTAGGATTTCTAAAAGTACAGTTGGAGGTAGAGCCTTTAGCTACCAAGCTCCAGTTTTATGGAATAAGCTCCCAGCTCAAGTGAGAGAGGCAGACAGTGTTCCTACATTTAAAGGGAGGCTTAAAGCATTCCTGTTTGAACAAGCTTATCAACAGGCCAGATAGAAACAGATTCAATTAGCTGATAGAATTAATAGTTGGCTGCTAGATAGTAAAAGCTGGGGAAAGTATGGTACATTGGGGTTCTGTCCTCTAATTCTATCTACTATTCTCTGCCAGACTGTCTTGGCTCTTTCCCCGTACCCCCTACTCCAACCCTCTACCCTAAACCCCTGGCTTGCTATCTCATTCATTGTTCTAAATTGTCTGTTTATTTAGAATTACACTGCTAGTTGGTACAATACAATTCACATGTTGTCCATCTCTCTCCCTCCTCTCTGGGAGAGAGCCCCATCCAGGACTCTGCGTTCCTGTCCTGGGCATGGCCACACCGAGGAGACCTCCGCGCTTCTTCATCCCCACTCCATCAGGACGAAATCCATCTACTCATCCCCGCCGTGGGCATCGCTGGGCTGAGGAGTCTCCCGTGTCTCCATCAGGATGAAGAACATCTACTCATCCCCGTACTTGACATCTCCAGGCTGAGGAGTCCCCGTGTTTCCATCAGGATGAAGAACATCTATTGACTTCTTTAGATATTTAGCTGTAGATTAGAATAAGCTAATATTTAAACAATAATCTGTGACACATTGTTTGCTCGTCCCGGGGGAGGGATCTCTCTTTCACGTGGATCCCCATGAGGTTTCTTATTTTTTCCCCACTGATGGGTTTTTTAGGAGTTTTTCCTCACCGAGAAGGAGAGTCTAAGTGCATTAATGTGCTAGTCTTGTTTAGTTAGCATTTGTTAGTTATTTTTCTTGTTGTGTATTTGTGTTAATACATTCCTCTTTTTCTTGTGAAGCCCATTGAGACGGACATTCTGTGATTTTGGGCTATACAAATAAAATTGAATTGAATTGAATTGAATTGAATTGAACTAAAGATGGTGGACTGCTGGTGTTGTTCCACCACAGTGAAGGAACAACATGTGAAGCTTTTAGAGACAGTTTAAGATCTTATTAGGATTCACTGGAGCTTCTAACATCATCTACATGGTATCCCACATTCCGCTATGCATGTGTCCGCTATGTGTTCCACCAATTGACTGTTCCTTCTCCACCCTACTCAACTCAGCACCACCTAGCAGTTGTTCTGATGCTAGCAGTCCAAGAACACTCTCTTGGACTGCTTGGAGCTACCAGACATAGTATAAAATTGAAGCATTCTGAATCTGTAGATAAACAACGTGTTACTATAAAACAGGAGATGTTTGATTTACCTTGGACACTTTCTGCATGGTGTCCAGCTTTCTGCTGATGGAGGTCATGCATTCTGAAAAGCTGGACTGGAACAGGATGCAGAAAACTCTTCCGGAAAAGTTCGGGATCAGAGAGAGTTGGTAAAGAAACCTGTAAAAAAAAAATAATAAGTTTCAGTTTTTAATCCAAATCACGACAAACAGAACTGATATGTAGAGAAGAGTCAGGATCAGGCGGGGAGCGCCCGGGAAGCAGAGGCACAGACCATAAAAAACAGTTTTAATATTTATTAAAATGGCAGTCCTTAAAATAGAGTTCACATGTTAGGGTTCAGCCCACTGGCCCGTGCTAGTCCCGGTCCTTTCTCTACAGGCCCACATATCTGGGCCACCGACTGCAGGGACCTTCTTGCCCGGTGGGATCCATGAAGGATACCCCGTGTCTCATTTCAGGGTGAGCCCTAACCGCATGGTGGCATGCAGGCTGACACACCACCGCGCTACCAGCCCATGGTTCAACAGGAGTGCTCCTCACTGTGTGTCTCTTGGCTGCCGCTTCTGCTCTGGCTCTTCTCTCACCCCCCAGCCACGTCTTCCTGGCTGCCCGACAAAGATCATTTGGGAACAGTAATCATGCGTCATGGGATGGAGCTCGACAGGGTGACGAAGCTCAGCAGGAAGGCAGGGTTCACCAGGAGCCAAGGGGAATGGAGGCGATGCAGACGAATCCTCCAGCAGGGAGGAGAGGGACACCAGGGATTAAAGAGTCCACAGGAAAGTAAGGCACGCATGGGAACTAGGTGTGTCAAATTAGACCTGAGGGCAGGATAGGAGGGAAGGAGTGGATTATGACTACGCAAAAGACTGGTGACCTGATTGGGGTGTATCCTGCCTTTCGCCTGAAATCAGCCAGGCTACGTTCCGGCACCCCCCGTGCCCGAAGAAGGCAAAACAAAGTGTACAGGGCCAATACAAAGAATAAATTTGGTATCCAAGTATCCACTAAAAATTAAAAACAATCCAAAATCACAGGAAGAATGAAACCAAATTATGAGCCGCTCCTCCTCCAGGTCAAGAGAAACCAGATGGGGTGGTTCAGGCATCTGGTTAGGATGCCTCCCCAGTGCCTCGCTGGTGAGGTGTTCTGAGTATGTACCACCGGGAGGAGGCAAAGAGCAGACCCCGGACCGGCTGGAGAGACTATGTCTCACAGCTGGACAGGGAACACCTCAGGATCCTCCTGGGTGAGATGGAGGATGCAGCTGGGGTGAAAGAAGCCTGGGCTTCCCGTCTGAGGCTGTGGCCCCTGCAACCCGGCCCTGGATATGAGGGATAGGCTAACCTTGTCCATCGTTTAGGTTAATTTGTATTAATTATGAAGAAATTTGACTCACTGTTCAGGTTTGTCCAGAGGTTTGGCGTTCTCTTTGTCTTTGGAAGACTTGATGTGCTTCTCTATCTTGTCCAGTTCTTCCTGTTGTGCTCGCTGTGGAACAGAACGAGAACCATGAGGCTTAAAAACATGGAGCTCTTTAAGGTTCGCAACCATGAAACATGAGGCTTAAAAACACGGAACTTTTTAAGGTTCTCAACCATGAGGCTTAAAAATATGGAGCTCTTTAAGGTTCTCAACCATGAGGCTTAAAAACATGGAGCTCTTTAAGGTTCTCAACCATGAGGTTTAAAAACATGGAGCTCTTTAAGGTTCTCAACCATGAGGCTTAAAAATATGGAGCTCTTTAAGGTTCTCAACCATGAGGCTTAAAAACATGGAGCTCTTTAAGGTTCTCAACCATGAGGATTAAAAACATGGAGCTCTTTAAGGTTCTCAACCATGAGGTTTAAAAACATGGAGCTCTTTAAGGTTCTCAACCATGAGGCTTAAAAACATGGAGCTCTTTAAGGTCTACTGCAATGTGGATAACATTACAATGATAAAAGTTGATCAGCTCACGTTTTCATACAAGGCTTGAAGGGTCTCCAGGTCCACCACGGTGTTGTCGAGGTTCAGGACGGCTAGAGAAAGAACAGAGACAAAGTGAGGTTAAATTTCTCTCTGAGCCGTTCTGTTCCAACACCTTCCGCTTATCCGGGGCCGGGTCACAGAGGAAACAGCCTCAGACGGGAAGCCCAGGCTCCTCCTTCAGCTGCCATCTCATCATGGTGGAGGAATATGGGTGCCCTAATGATTCTAGGAGCTAGGGTCAGCAAAGGCAAACAGATACCAGGCGAGGGGCAAGACAAAGCGCGGCTCAAAAACCCCTTTGAAGAGATCAAGAATGGCCGAGTTCCCCTTGCCTAGACGGCGGTCAGCGGGGCACGAGAGAGCGTCTGGCGGACGGGCTCAGCCCGAATAGGCCAAAACAGCTCCAC
The DNA here is from genome assembly GCA_902685375.1 of Neostethus bicornis. NCBI lineage: Eukaryota > Metazoa > Chordata > Actinopteri > Atheriniformes > Phallostethidae > Neostethus > Neostethus bicornis. The sequence goes on from LR738559.1 coordinate 1,141,561, forward strand.
ATCTTGACAGCAACTCCCATCCTTCACTGTGGTGGAACAACACCAGCAGTCCACCATCTTTAGTTCCATAGTGAAGCCGGGTATGTTCAGACAGGAAGCACTGATGATGTCACTCAGAAGATCCCGCCTTCATTCCTTCTGATTCAGAACATCTCCACACGTCCGCTCTGATTCGGCTACACAGACCTGCTGCCATCATGAGAAGCGCATTGTTTTTATATCACCCTACTTTCAGCGACAGTGTTCTCCAGCTCCATGACGCCCAACTCGGCAGTTGTTCTGAAGCTGGAGTTGCCAGGAGTTGCTTGAGAAAGCTGGACAGGAAACAACTCAGAAGTGGCCAGGGTAAAGGAAGCCTATGCTTTCCTGCTAAGGCTGAAGCCCCCGTGAACCAACCATGGATAAGCCCACCCAGGTGATGGACGCTGTGGTCTCACCGTGCTGGATGTCCTTCATGTCCAGGTGCAGGGAGGACATGAGGATCCCGACGGCCTGCGAACGCTTGTTGTTCAGCAGTTTGGCAACCTGAGAAAAATCCATTTAGACAGCAAGTGAGAAGAGGATCATCTCCCACTACCACCCCCTCATGCCCATCCCGTACCCCCTTCAAACACACCTGCTTGGCTTTTGACTTGGTGATGGTGTCAGAAAGCGGCTGCTTTTTCACCTTCACGGCACTTTTAGAAAACAACTCTACAAACTCCTCAAAGTCCACGTCTGGTTCCTCGATGTTGTCCCAAACCAGAGAGGATGAGGTTTCCCTAAAAAAAGGACAAATTAATCTGGTGACCCACAGATTAAAATCTAATTTATTCTATCTTCTCCCTCTTTTTTACATAAAAAAATAACCACATCTGCCAGATTGTGACCCCAACCCACACCCCTGGTTTTTACTTTTTACTGTGCAGCTGGATCCGGGTCCAGTAGAGGGGCTTCATGGGTCTGGGCGGCTCCACGACAGCTTTCCGGGGAGGTTTCTCCTGATTCAGACCGAGTGCAAACAAACCCAGTGGGAGTGGAGGAGGCAGGGATACTCCTGGGAGAGGTAGAGGTGGAGGAGGTGGGGCTAATCCTCCTGGTAACGGAGGAGGAGGTGGAGCCAAACCTCCAGGTAACGGAGGAGGAGGTGGAGCCATTCCTCCCGGTAACGGAGGAGGAGGTGGTACTAATCCTCCCGGTAACGGAGGAGGAGGTGGAGCCATTCGTCCCGGTAATGGAGGAGGAGGTGGTACTAATCCTCCCGGTAACGGAGGAGGAGGTGGAACCATTCCTCCCGGTAATGGAGGAGGAGGTGGAGCCAGTCCTCCCGGTAACGGAGGAGGAGGTGGAGCCAAACCTCCAGGTAACGGAGGAGGAGGTGGTACTAATCCTCCTGGTAATGGAGGAGGAGGTGGAGCCATTCCTCCCGGTAATGGAGGAGGAGGTGGTACTAATCCTCCCGGTAACGGAGGAGGAGGTGGAACCATTCCTCCCGGTAATGGAGGAGGAGGTGGAGCCAGTCCTCCCGGTAACGGAGGAGGAGGTGGAGCCAAACCTCCAGGTAACGGAGGAGGAGGTGGTACTAATCCTCCCGGTAACAGAGGAGGAGGTGGTACTAATTGATGAGGGTCCAAAGTCTGTCCTGTTGGAAGAGGTTCTCCTGATGGCTGTAGCTTACAGGAACAAACAGAACCTCTCAGTCCAGGTTCAGGTGGGACCCGCTCTGACTCACTGGGGGTACCAGGGAACTTGAAGCTGCTCTCCATCGGGGAGGTCTGCACTGACTTTGCCTCCCAGTAACCCAAAGAAGACTCAGTCTGTAAATGGACGTCACATAACTCCCTGAAGACCTCCTCCTCTCCTCCACACTCTCTGTCTATAGTGCATGTGGGGGGCTTCAGGGTTTCCAGCAGAGGGGGCTGCCGCTCCAGCTCGGCGATTTTAGTCCTTAGGTCTTCGATGGTTTGCTCCAGCTGCTGGATGACGTTCACGTGCTTCTCTTTAAGTTTGATGGAAGGAAGGAGACTCCCCTCCTGCTGGAAGGAGAGTCACAGTGAGATCAGAGAGATGGAGGCTCAGGGGACGTTTTGAAGGGAGGAAAAGACAGATGCTGACCTCTGATGACCTATCGTCCTTTTCTTCAGCACTGAGGTCCCTGATTGATGCAGGTTGCTCTGGACAGAAGATGGAAAACAGAGGAAATCAAAGAAGGAAAAACCAAACTGATACTGAAGGACAGACATTCACCTGACAGCATCTGGGATCATTTATCAAACACTTTTACGCCCAAATCTGTACGCCAACTTAAACACAAAATGAGTAACTTGGTGCGTGAACTTTGGTGGATTCTGGTTACCATGGTGAGGGTAGGAATGTAGATCCTGGTTACCATGGTGAGGGTAGGAACGTAGATCCTGGTTACCATGGTGAGGGTAGGAACGTAGATCCTGGTTACCATGGTGAGGGTTGGAACGTAGATCCTGGTTACCATGGTGAGGGTAGGAACGTAGATCCTGGTTACCATGGTGAGAATAGAAATGTAGATCCTGGTTACCATGGTGAGGGTAGGAACGTAGATCTTGGTTACCATGGTGAGGGTAGGAATGTAGATCCTGGTTACCATGGTGAGGGTAGCAACGTAGATCTTGGTTACCATGGTGAGGGTAGGAATGTAGATCCTGGTTACCATGGTGAGGGTAGGAACGTAGATCTTGGTTACCATGGTGAGGGTAGGAATGTAGATCCTGGTTACCATGGTGACGGTAGTAACGTAGATCCTGGTTACCATGGTGAGGGTAGCAACGTAGATCTTGGTTACCATTGTGAGGGTAGGAACGTAGATCCTGGTTACCACGGTGAGGGTAGGAACGTAGATCCTGGTTACCACGGTGAGGGTAGGAACGTAGATCCTGGTTACCACGGTGAGGGTAGGAACGTAGATCCTGGTTACCACGGTGAGGGTAGGAATGTAGATCCTGGTTACCATGGTGAGAGTAGGAACGTAGATCCTGGTTACCACGGTGAGGGTAGGAATGTAGATCCTGGTTACCATGGTGAGGGTAGGAACATATATACTGGTTACCATGGTGAGGGTAGAAACGTAGATCCTGGTCACCATGGTGAAGGTAGGAACGTAGATCCTGGTTACCATGGTGAGGGTAGGAGCGTAGATCCTGGTTACCATGGTGAGGGGAGGAACGTAGATCCTGGTTACCATGGTGAGGGTAGGAACGTAGATCCTGGTTACCATGGTGAGGGTAGGAACGTAGATCCTGGTTACCATGGTGAGGGTAGGAACGTAGATCCTGGTTACCATGGTGAGGGTAGGAACATATATACTGGTTACCACGGTGAGGGTAGAAACGTAGATCCTGGTCACCATGGTGAAGGTAGGAACGTAGATCCTGGTTACCATGGTGAGGGTAGGAGCGTAGATCCTGGTTACCATGGTGAGGGGAGGAACGTAGATCCTGGTTACCAGGGTGAGGGTAGGAACGTAGACCCTGGTTACCATGGTGAGGGTAGGAACGTAGATCCTGGTTACCACGGTGAGGGTAGGAATGTAGATCCTGGTTACCACGGTGAGGGTAGAAATGTAGATCCTGGTTACCATGGTGAGGGTAGGAACGTAGATCCTGGTTACCATGGTGAGGGTAGGAACGTAGATCCTGGTTACCACGGTGAGGGTAGGAATGTAGATCTTGGTTACCATGGTGAGGGTAGCAACGTAGATCCTGGTTACCATGGTGAGGGTAGCAACGTAGATCTTGGTTACCATGGTGAGGGTAGGAACGTAGATCCTGGTTACCATGGTGAGGGTAGGAACGTAGATCCTGGTTACCACGGTGAGGGTAGGAACGTAGATCCTGGTTACCACGGTGAGGGTAGGAATGTAGATCCTGGTTACCATGGTGAGAGTAGGAACGTAGATCCTGGTTACCACGGTGAGGGTAGGAATGTAGATCCTGGTTACCATGGTGAGGGTAGGAACATAGATACTGCTTACCATGGTGAGGGTAGGAACGTAGATCCTGGTCACCATGGTGAGGGTAGGAACGTAGATCCTGGTTACCATGGTGAGGGTAGGAGCGTAGATCCTGGTTTACCATGGTGAGGGTAGGAACGTAGATCCTGGTTACCATGGTGAGGGGAGGAAAGTAGATCCTGGTTACCATGGTGAGGGTAGGAACGTAGATCCTGGTTACCATGGTGAGGGTAGAAATGTAGATCCTGGTTACCACGGTGAGGGTAGGAACGTAGATCCTGGTTACCATGGTGAGGGTAGGAACATAGATCCTGGTTACCATGGTGAGGGTAGGAACATAAATCCTGGTTACCATGGTGAGGGTAGCAACATAGATCCTGGTTACCATGGTGAGGGTAGGAAGATGATCCTGGTTACCATGGTGAGGGTAGGAACATAGATCCTGGTTACCATGGTGAGGGTAGGAACGTAGATCCTGGTTACCACGGTGAGAGTAGGAACGTACGTAGATCCTGGTTACCATGGTGTGGGTAGGAACCAGGGCTGAACAACCATGATATGCATAAATAATTTCAGGTGTTATGATTCGTACCCGTCTCTATAGGTTTCAATCCGCTCTGGTTTTCTCCTGTATGTTTGGTTGGAGACCATGTCCCCTTCAGATGGCTGAGCAGCTTGCCCTCCAGAGGATCCAGGGCATGTGGAGGCTGGCTGACGGCTGCCCAGGTATACAGCTGGTCATGCTGAGGAAACAAAAAAATGCCTTTAATTCCTTCCAAATATAGCCAGTACTTAATATCTTAGAGAGTCTTAGTTCCATATCAACTCCTAAAGAGGACACAGTGACCCCTCACAGCGCGGTCCGTCGAGGGTAACTATGGAGCAAAGAAATCTCCGTACCTCAAACTTGGCCGCCGTGGTGGAGGTGATATGAGCTGTGCTGCCCCCGATCTGCTCCCTGAAGCAATCTGTGAAGGGCAGCAGGAGGCCCATGGCCAGGATCTTAGAACACAGCCTCTCTGCTTCCTCAGCTTCTTCCTGCTGCTTCTGTTGGAGGAACAGCTTCTCCAGAAGAGTCCGACCTACAGGAACAAAGATGGGACAAAACCTCAGCATCTCAACCCAGATAGATAGAGCTGGTTTATGGGTTCCGTTAGGTTGTCTTTTGCTTATCCGAGGCAGCGTGGTGGGGTCAATAACCTTAGATGAGAAACCCAGGCTTCTCTCACCCCGGCTGCATCCTCCATCTCACCCAAGAGGATCCTGAGGTGTTCCCTGTCCAGCTGTGAGACATAGTCTCTCAAGCAGATACAGGGTCTGTCTCTGGGTCTCCTCCGTGCCTGACACACCTCACCAGCGAGGCGTTCGGTAGACATCCAAACCAGACCCCAACCACCTCATCTGACTTCTCTCAATACGGATGAGCAATGGCTGAACACTGAGCTCCGCCCTCTATCACTGAGTGAGAGCCCAGCCACCTTTTTTCGGCCACCATCCACACTGGTTACCATGGTGAGGGTAGGAACGTAGATCCTGGTTACCATGATGAAGGTAGGAACATAGATCCTGGTTACCACGGTGAGGGTAGGAACATAGATCCTGGTTACCACGGTGAGGGTAGGAATGTAGATCCTGGTTACCATGGTGAGGGTAGGAACGTAGATCCTGGTTACCACGGTGAGGGTAGGAACATATATAGATCCTGGTTACCATGGTGAGGGTAGGAACGTAGATCCTGGTTACCATGGTGAGGGTAGGAACGTAGATCCTGGTTACCATTGTGAGGGTAGGAACGTAGATCCTGGTTACGATGGTGAGGGTAGGAACGTAGATCCTGGTTACCACGGTGAGGGTAGGAACATAGATCCTGGTTACCACGGTGAGGGTAGGAACATATATAGATCCTGGTTACCATGGTGAGGGTAGGAACGTAGATCCTGGTTACCATGGTGAGGGTAGGAACGTAGATCCTGGTTACCATTGTGAGGGTAGGAACGTAGATCCTGGTTACCATGGTGAGGGTAGGAATGTAGATCCTGGTTACCACGGTGAGGGTAGGAACGTAGATCCTGGTTACCATGGTGAGGGTAGGAACGTAGATCCTGGTTACCATGGTGAGGGTAGGAACGTAGATCCTGGTTACCATGGTGAGGGTAGGAACGTAGATCCTGGTTACCACGGTGAGGGTAGGAACGTAGATCCAGGTTACCATGGTGAGGGTAGGAACGTAGATCCTGGTTACCATGGTGAGGGTAGGAACGTAGATCCAGGTTACCATGGTGAGGGTAGGAACGTAGATCCTGGTTACCATGGTGAGGGTAGGAACGTAGATCCTGGTTACCATGGTGAGGGTAGGAATGTAGATCCTGGTTACCATGGTGAGGGTAGGAACGTAGATCCTGGTTACCATGGTGAGGGTAGGAACGTAGATCCTGGTTACCATGGTGAGGGTAGGAACGTAGATCCTGGTTGTTAAATTGAGAGCTTTGCTTTTCGGCTCAGCTCTTGCTTCACCGGACAGACCAATGCAGCATTGTAATTATTGCAGACACCACACCGAACAGGACTCTGAGACATGGGGCGGGACCCTGTCCCTGTCCCTGACCTGCAGGGGACACCCCCCCTTTCCGGGCCTTGGATGTGTAGGTGCTGATGCCCATCCCGGCTGCTTCACACTTTGGATTTCATACAGAACACCTGACTCTATGCGCTCTCCTCCGTTTTGTGACAAATAGAAGACAGATTTTAGTTTGTGTCCAATCTTCTCTGCTCACCTGTAAAGACGTCCTGGAAACCACAGAGAGACGTTTGTCCACAGGAAGATCGTCTGGTCGCGCAGATGGGCTGACTTCCACCTCCTCTGTAGTCCAGCAGGTATTCTCCTGAACCCCCATCCTCCTCTCTGCTTCTCATCCTCCTCTCCAGCTCCTCAGTCCAGTCTGCCGAGCGGCTCAAAGAGTTGGCGAGGCTACGGGAGCGCCGCCTTCGAGCGAAGGGGCCTTCAGCCAGAGTCCTGTTCAGACACAGTTGTTAGACGTTCACATCAGTCACAGTTCAGTTTAGACGAGAAGCTGAGGAAACAGTGGACGAAGCAGGTCTCACTGGAAACTCACTCATACCTCGTCTCTATGCAGCCAATAATTCACCAGGACTGTTTCCTTCCTGCCCGTCCTAAATGGGAATACAAGTCTAGACGCTGTGCCCACTATGTTCCATCGGTCTTTGACTGTGTGGAGCCAGTCGAGCACAAACACGGACGCTCTGAGAACGGGCCGTGAAGCTCTTTCAAAACTAAGACGAAAAGAAAAGCTCTGGATTTACCAGTTACCACCATCACCATGGTAACCAGGATCTACGTTCCTACCATCACCATGGTAACCAGGATCTACGTTCCTACCCTCACCATGGTAACCAGGATCTACGTTCCTACCCTCACCGTGGTACCCAGGATCTACGTTCCTACCCTCACCATGGTAACCAGGATCTACGTTCCTACCCTCACCGTGGTAACCAGGATCTACGTTCCTACCCTCATCATGGTAACCAAGATCTACGTTCCTACCCTCACCTTGGTAACTAGGATCTACGTTTCTCTCCTCACCATGGTAACCAGGATCTACGTTCCTACTCTCACCATGGTAACCAGGATCTACGTTCCTACCCTCACCGTGGTAACCAGGATCTACGTTCCTACTCTCACCATGGTAACCAGGATCTACGTTCCTACCCTCACCATGGTAACCAGGATCTACGTTCCTACCCTCACCATGGTAATCAGGATCTACGTTCCTACCCTCACCGTGGTAACCAGGATCTACGTTCCTACTCTCACCATGGTAACCAGGATCTACGTTCCTACCCTCACCATGGTAACCAGGATCTACGTTCCTACCCTCACCATGGTAATCAGGATCTACGTTCCTACTCTCACCATGGTAACCAGGATCAAATGTTGGCTATATAGGGACGAGGCATGAGTGGGCTTCTAGTGAGACCTGGTCCGTTGGACATGCGAGAGGAACTTGCATTATGAACGTGTCACACACACTTTCAGTCGGCCTTGAAAAAAGAATCAAATCAAAATAAAGGTGTATCATATTGATACGTGTATCGAATCATGAGACACGTATTGATACCCCGCGCTTTGTGCTACCTGTGCAGGTGGTGGTGTCCTCGCCGTGGAGAGAGGGGGCTGTGGGAAGGGGAGTGACCCGGGGAGCTCAGCTGCCTGGTGGTTGTCTTTATGTAGGAGGGGAAGATGGGAGGGTACGGTTTCACCCCGTGGGACGACCTGAGAAGGTGTTTGGCCAGTTTAGGGCTGTGATGAGCGGGCAGCGTGTTGGAGCTCCTTCTACAGATCTGGTCTGAAAGGGGTGCAGAGGAGCAGGGCGACCCACCTCTTAGGCAGTCCTCTAAGGACTCGGCGCTGGTTCCAGACCCTAACGGACCCCCGTCGTCTCCCGCCAGACTCTGAACCTCATTGGGTTGATCTGCGAGGGGGGGCTCTGTTTCTAAACTCTCCTCTAAGTCTCCGCTGTCCATCAACACATCAGGAGAGCTGTCAGCACACGGTGTCATGGCAACAGGGGTGGCAGCGCCCCTCCCTCCAGTTTCCATGGAGACGTCTGTGAGAGGCTGCTGCAAAGCATGCTGGTCCTTTGTGCCCAAAGCAAAACAAAGAGGGGTTTCTCTCTCCTGCTGTGGAGGGGGTCCCGCCTCCAGGAAGGACAGAGCATCAGATCCCAGCTCCAGTTCCGGGGTTTGGTCAGGAGGGGACGTCTTCTGCTGAGGGACCCCCCCATTCTGCTGCTGGAGTCTGATGGCCAGCTGGATGTCAGCCAGCAGGTCCTGGTGCTCAGCAGCCGAATGGAAACTATAGATGTCCGTATCGGATCCGGAGCTGGCCGCCTTCGGAACCCCCTCCTCATTGGGAGACACTCTCCTTTCCTCACCCTGTACCCCGTTTCCATCCTTCTCCAGCACCTCTGTGTCCGACTGTCCCAGCTCATCTGCAGATAAATTGGGTGTTTTGGTGTCCTCTTCCTGGTGGGAGCTCAGGACGTCCTCTCTTGACCCCCCTACTGAAGAGCTCCCCCCACCTTTCCCTCTTAGGTTGCTCTTCCTTTTCCGGATGGAGAAAACAGAAGACTTGGACTCGTGTTTGTTTTTCTTCTTGCATGGCCCGGTGCCATGTGCACCCCCTCCTCCTCCTGCTTTACCTTTCTTTCCCTCCTTTTTAGCCACGTCCCCCCCCTCTCTCCAGCCCTCCGTCAGGGAGGGGGGGTAGCTCCCATTCCCCGATGCTGCAGCAGATTTTTTCTGCTTTGCCTCCTGGTTCCCCATGATGCTCTCAGATCATCCCTGCTGCTGGAGGCCGAGCGATGCTGTGAGGGGGTCAGGCTGGGTGGGTAGCGGGCTGGCTGGCTGGCAGGATGGGGGGGTTTATCTCCTTCTTTCCATCCGGATGGAGTGCAGTGATGCTCACGCTTGTTTTCCGGTGACGAAGGCAGAGATGTTGACGCTGGTGCTGAAGAGACACAGCGATCCTCCTTCTCTCTCTCTCTCTCTCTTCTTTCTCTGTCACACCCTCCCCCCCTTTGGTGATGTGTGTGTACTGGAGGGGCTCTTTTGGGGGGGCTGGGAGCTGCTTAATGGGGACGTAACCACATCCTGGGTGGAATAATGATTCCCCTGCTGGGTTTTTTTTCTTTAAAAGGTCTTTCGAGGTAATAAAACTCTCCTCATTACAGCAGCTAATCAGTCATTCTAACTACATTTCCCATGATTCCCAGACTACATGTCCCAGAATGCTCTGCTCCTCATGCAGCAAAGCCTCTTCTGAAGATTTAAAAACACATTCAGAAAGTTTGAATGAAGTTTTATTTTAATTTAATGCTTCAGAACAGAATGAAGACGAGGTTTTAAGAGCTCGTCGGAGTCTGAACACACCATCTCCAAAAAGGACTGAAGGAGTTTAAATTAAACTACACACAGTTAATCAGAACCAACTATACATGCACTGATTTTCAAGGTCATGCAACCAAAGATCAATGACACAAACCCCGTTTACCTGTGAGCCAATAAGAGCTGACCAATCAAAACATTGGGATTATTTTCACTGGTGGGAAAATCAAAGTTTAAGGATCTCAGGGTCTTGTTCTCAGTGACGGAAGAATGGAGCGGGAGACCGACAGACAGATCGCTGCAGCATCTGAAATAATTAAGATGCTGCATCGATCAGTTGTGGTGAAGAAAGAGCTGAGCCGAAAAGTGGTAGTGGATTTACCAGTCAATCTACATTCCTACCCTCACCATGGTAACCAAGAACTACGTTCCTACCCTCACCATGGTAACCAAGAACTACGTTCCTACCCTCACCATGGTAACCAGGATCTACGTTCCTACCCTCACCACGGTAACCAGGATCTACGTTCCTACCCTCACCGTGGTACCCAGGATCTACGTTCCTACCCTCACCATTGTAACCAGGATCTACGTTCCTACCCTCACCATGGTAACCAAGAACTACGTTCCTACCCTCACCATGGTAACCAAGAACTACGTTCCTACCCTCACCATGGTAACCAAGAACTACGTTCCTACCCTCACCATGGTAACCAAGAACTACATTCCTACCCTCACCATGGTAACCAAGAACTACGTTCCTACCCTCACCATGGTAACCAAGAACTACGTTCCTACCCTCACCATGGTAACCAGGATCTACGTTCCTACCCTCACCACGGTAACCAGGATCTACGTTCCTACCCTCACCATTGTAACCAGGATCTACGTTCCTACCCTCACCATGGTAACCAAGAACTACGTTCCTACCCTCACCATGGTAACCAGGATCTACGTTCCTACCCTCACCATTGTAACCAAGAACTACGTTCCTACCCTCACCATGGTAACCAAGAACTACGTTCCTACCCTCACCATGGTAACCAGGATCTACGTTCCTACCCTCACCATGGTAACCAAGAACTACGTTCCTACCCTCACCATGGTAACCAAGAACTACGTTCCTACCCTCACCGTGGTAACCAGGATCTACGTTCCTACCCTCACCGTGGTACCCAGGATCTACGTTCCTACCCTCACCATTGTAACCAGGATCTACGTTCCTACCCTCACCATGGTAACCAAGAACTACGTTCCTACCCTCACCGTGGTAACCAGGATCTACGTTCCTACCCTCACCATGGTAACCAGAATCTACGTTCCTACCCTCACCATGGTAACCAGGATCTACGTTCCTACCCTCACCATGGTAACCAGTATTTACGTTCCTACCCTCACCATGGTAACCAGGATCTACGTTCCTACCCTCACCATGGTAACCAGGATCTACGTTTCTCTCCTCACCATGGTAACCAGGATCTACGTTCCTACCCTCACCATGGTAACCAGGATCTACATTCCTACCCTCACCATGGTAACCAGAATCTACGTTCCTACCCTCACCATGGTAACCAGAATCTACGTTCCTACCCTCACCATGGTAACCAGGATCTACGTTCCTACCCTCACCATGGTAACCAAGATCTACGTTTCTACCCTCACCATGGTAACCAAGATCTACGTTTCTACCCTCACCATGGTAACCAGGATCTATGTTCCTACTGTCACCATGGTAACCAGGATCTATGTTCCTACTGTCACCATGGTAACCAGGATCTACGTTCCTACCCTCACCATGGTAACCAGGATCTACGTTCCTACCCTCACCATGGTAACCAGGATCTACGTTCCTACCCTCACCATGGTAACCAGGATCTACGTTCCTACCCTCACCATGGTAACCAGTGTGGATGGTGACTGAAAGAACACGATCACAGATACAAGCAGCTGTCCCTTTCCTTCATAAACCCTTCTCGGTGGAGGTCGGAGTGTCCTAAACCTTTAAATCTGTACCCCCGCCATCACGGGTAAACACAGGAATAAATAAGTTAATAAATATTCTATTCGTTTATGAATAAATAACATAATTAATCCCCTTCGTTACGCCATCACGGGTCTTTCCTTCGGTAGGCAGCGGCCTGCTTCTGCTGGAGACTGGCTTTGTTCCTCCTCTGGTTCCACTGGCACATCAGAATGTCTCTGAAAGTGTTTCTGAACGTCTTGTTACAGAGTGCGTAGCACATGGGATTCACCGTACTGTTCACGTAACACAGCCAGTAACCCAGCGCCCACAGCGTGTCTGGGATACAGGCCTCACAGAAGGTGTTCACCAGCACCATGATGTTATACGGCAGCCACGTGCTGATGAACGCTAATAAGATGGCGCTCAGGGTTTGAGCCGCCTTCTTGTCGTTGGCTTTCTTCTCGTTCCTACGCTTGCTGAGCTCCAGTTTGGCCTTCGAGGCGAAACGTTTGGCGACGGCAGCGTTCTTCATGGTCATCGCTGCAGGTTGAGGAGACGGTGTGACATCATCGGAGGAGGGTACACCTTCTCCAGAGGATCTTCTCTTCTCTGGTCCACGTCTCTCTTTGACTGTAAAGATAGAATGAAGCTGGATCAGGAGGCGGACATGTTCCTTTTCTTCTGTTTTTTTTAAGAAACTCAATATTTTCTGTCTCATTTTTGGCTCCACTCGTCTCAAGATTGAACCTCCCTTCCGTTCTGTCTTCTTCCACTTTTCCAGGGCCGGGTCGCCGGGGGCAACCGCCACAGACAAGAGCCCAAGCTTCTCTCACCCCGGCTGCATCCTCCATCTCACCCTGGAGGATCCTGAGGTGTTCCCTGTCCAGCTGGGAGACATAGTCTCTCCAGCAGGTCCAGGGTCTGCCTCTGGATCTCATCCCGGTGGGACATGCCCTGACCAGGGAGGCACTCGGGGGGCATCCTGACCAGATCCTGTCCTGTCTCACTTTGAGAACGAAAATGGAACTAAGTTCAAGTGGAGGCGGATAAAAAGAGATCAAGAGAAGCCAGAAGGGTGGTTCGGGCATCTGGTCAGGATGCCTCCTTCGCTGGTGAGGTGTTCTGGGCACGTCCCATCGGGAGGAGACCCAGATGCAGACCCTGGACCTGCTGGAGAGACTATGTCTCACAGCTGAACAGGGAACACCTCAGGACCCTCCTGGGTGAGATGGAGGGTGCAGCCGGGGTGAGAGAAGCCTGGGCTTACTGTCTGTGGTTGTTGCCCGCGGCGACCCAGCTTCGGTTAAGGGGAAGATGACATAACAGAACATTTAGTGAGCATGCTGCACGGTGGCGCAGTGATCTCACTGCAAGAAGGTTGGGGTTCGAGTCCCAGAGTGAAGGTGAGGCTTAAAATTCTGGTCTTTCTGTGTGTGGTTTGCATGTTCTACCTGTCTATGTGTGAGTTTTCTCTGGTTTCCTCCAAAAACATACATGTTAGGTTGATTGGCTGCTAGGAAATTATCCCTAGGAATGAGTGTGTGACCAAACTGGCCACCTGTTCAGGGTGTATCCTGCCTCTCTCCTGTAATCAGCCGGGCTAAGCCCTGACCTGCCCTGTGCCCCAAACCCAACAAACATTTGTTGATCCAGATTCAAAGGTTTGGCGGTCCACATGTGGCTCCGGTTTGCCCACATCTGAGCTAGATGGATAAAGATACCTGGTGGGGTTTGGTCTCCACCATCCTGGTGACCCTTCACCGTGTCAGACCCTCTTCTGCTGAAGGACGTCGTGGACGACGGACAGATCGTCAGGAAGACTAAAACCTGAAAACAGAAATCCTGACATTTTTCTCCAGAGACCGGAGCTTCCTGTTCGCTCATGTCTGAAGATGGCTGCTGGAGGTCGAAGCTGCTGCTGCTCTGAGAGCTCATCTGACGGAGCACGGTGGGTAAACTCCTCCGTTTCACCTCGACCGTTCCTCTCTCTGGAGTCGGAGTGGTTGGTTTGATTCCCGAGCCGGAACCCTTCAGACCTTGTACGTCTTTGGCTCGTTTCTCCGTCTCCTGGTAAATCTTCCAGAACAGGACGGCCATGATGGTGACGGGCAGGTAGAACGCAGCGATGGCCGTACAGAACGTGATGATTGGCTCAGATAAGAACTGGATGTAGCATTCGTTTGGCTGGACGGTCCGTTCACCCACGATGTACTGCCAGAACAAAATGGCAGGAGCCCAGAGGATGAACGAGATGGACCAGGCCAAGCTGATCATCACCATGGCACGCTTGGTGGTACGTTTGGCCCGGTAGGTTAAAGGTCGGGTCACTGAGAAGTACCTAGAAGGAAAAACAGGGAGCAGTGAGCAGGTAGAGGTAACTCTGGAACCAGAGGTAAGAGCTCAGCAGGATGAGAGACCAGAGGTAAGAGCTCAGCAGGGTGAGAGACCAGAGGTAAGAGCTCAGCAGGATGAGAGACCAGAGGTAGGAGCTCAACAGGATGAGGGACCAGAGGTAGAAGCTCAACAGGATGAGAGACCAGAGGTAGGAGCTCAGCAGGATGATGGACCAGAGGTAGGAGCTCAGCAGGGTGAAGGACCAGAGGTAAGAGCTCAGCAGGGTGAGAGACCAGAGGTAAGAGCTCAGCAGGATGAGAGACCAGAGGTAGGAGCTCAACAGGATGAGGGACCAGAGGTAGAAGCTCAACAGGATGAGAGACCAGAGGTAGGAGCTCAGCAGGATGATGGACCAGAGGTAGGAGCTCAGCAGGATGAGAGACCAGAGGTAGGAGCTCAGCAGGATTAGAGACCAGAGGTAGGAGCTCAGCAGGATTAGAGACCAGAGGTAGGAGCTCAGCAGGATGAGAGACCAGAGGTAGGAGCTCAACAGGATGAGAGACCAGAGGTAGGAGCTCAGCAGGATGAAGGACCAGAGGTAGGAGCTCAGCAGGATGAGAGACCAGAGGTAGGAGCTCAGCAGGATAAGAGACCAGAGGTAGGAGCTCAGCAGGATTAGAGACCAGAGGTAGGAGCTCAGCAGGATGAGAGACCAGAGGTAGGAGCTCAACAGGATGAGAGACCAGAGGTAGGAGCTCAGCAGGATGAAGGACCAGAGGTAGGAGCTCAGCAGGATGAGGAACCAGAGGTAGGAGCTCAGCAGGATGAGAGACCAGAGGTAGGAGCTCAGCAGGATGAAGGACCAGAGGTAGGAGCTCAGCAGGATGAGAGACCAGAGGTAGGAGCTCAGCAGGATGAGAGACCAGAGGTAGGAGCTCAGCAGGATGAGAGACCAGAGGTAGGAGCTCAGCAGGATGAGGAACCAGAGGTAGGAGCTCAGCAGGATGAGAGACCAGAGGTAGGAGCTCAGCAGGATGAGAGACCAGAGGTAGGAGCTCAGCAGGATGAGAGACCAGAGGTAGGAGCTCAGCAGGATGAGAGACCAGAGGTAGGAGCTCAGCAGGATGAGAGACCAGAGGTAGGAGCTCAGCAGGATGAGAGACCAGAGGTGGGAGCTCAACAGGATGAGGGACCAGAGGTAGGAGCTCAGCAGGATGAGAGACCAGAGGTAGGAGCTCAGCAGGATGAGAGACCAGAGGTAGGAGCTCAGCAGGATGAGAGACCAGAGGTAGGAGCTCAGCAGGATGAGAGACCAGAGGTAGGAGCTCAGCAGGATGAGAGACCAGAGGTAGGAGCTCAGCAGGATGAGAGACCAGAGGTAGGAGCTCAGCAGGATGAGAGACCAGAGGTAGGAGCTCAGCAGGATGAGAGACCAGAGGTAGGAGCTCCGCAGGATGAGAGACCAGAGGTAGGAGCTCAGCAGGATGAGGAACCAGAGGTAGGAGCTCAGCAGGATGATGGACCAGAGGTAGGAGCTCAGCAGGATGAGAGACCAGAGGTAGGAGCTCAGCAGGATGAGGAACCAGAGATAGGAGCTCAGCAGGATGAGAAATGAGGACAGCAGGGTGCACCAGGAGCAGATTGAGGGACCAGGCTCTCCATGCACACCCCTCTCTCCTAATCACTGAATACCTTCTATAAACTGGTTAAACCTGCCATGCACCTGGGTGCCCCATCTCCTCCATCACCACCTCCTGACCTACGATGCTCTGAAGGAGAACAGTTTCCGTTCAGCTTTAACCTGACGCTCACCACTCGGGCATCACAGCACTGCCTACCTGTCAAAGCTGATAACGAGCAGGTTCATCACAGACGCGTTGCTGGCCACGTAATCGATAGCGAGCCACAGGTCACAGACCAGCGGTCCCAGAGCCCACTGGTCCATGATGATGTAGGTGGTGTACAGGTTCATGGATAACGTCCCGATGGTCAGGTCGGCGAAGGCCAGGCTGAGCAGGTAGTAGTTGTTTACTGTCTTTAAAGCTTTGTTTATCTTAAAGGAAACTAAGACGAGGATGTTTCCGACCACGGTGACGAGAGACAGCGAGCCCGTGAAGAACACGATGATAACGACCTGGAGGTGAAGAAAAAAACAACAGAGAGAATTTAACCGTAAACACACACCTTCTAACCAAGGACTCCACCCACCCATCAACCACCCATCCATCCATCCACCCATCCCTCGTTACCTGCCACACACTGTGCCCTCCTAAAGGATCAAACTCTGCCATCATCGTCCTGTTAACATCTGGCACCGTGAGGTTTCCTAAAAGAAAACAAAAAAGGATTTGATGGTCAGTCAGTGGGAAGAAACCAGAGAAAATCCACACATACATGAGGAGAACATACAAACTCCACACCGAAAGAACAGCATTTCAAACCTCGCTCCCACTCCAAGACTCAAACCCCCGAGTTCCTGACGACATCGTTACTGGTGAATCTTAACTGATTCTTCCTACCCTCACCATGGTAACCAGGATCTACGTTCCTACCCTCACCATGGTAACCTGGATCTATGTTCCTACCCTCACCATGGTAACCAGGATCTACGTTCCTACCCTCACCATGGTAACCAGGATCTACTGTACGTTCCTACCCTCACCATGGTAACCAGGATCTACGTTCCTACCCTCACCATGGTAACCAGGATCTACTGTACGTTCCTACCCTCACCATGGTAACCAGGATCTATGTTCCTATCCTCACCATGGTAACCAGGATCTACTGTACGTTCCTACCCTCACCATGGTAACCAGGATCTACGTTCCTACCCTCACCATGGTAACAAGGATCTACGTTCCTACCCTCACCATGGTAACCTGGATCTACGTTCCTACCCTCACCATGGTAACCAGGATCTACGTTCCTACCCTCACCATGGTAACAAGGATCTACGTTCCTACCCTCACCATGGTAACCTGGATCTACGTTCCTACCCTCACCATGGTAACCAGGATCTACGTTCCTACCCTCACCATGGTAACCAGGATCTATGTTCCTACCCTCACCATGGTAACCAGGATCTACGTTCCTACCCTCACCATGGTAACCAGGATCTATGTTCCTACCCTCACCATGGTAACCAGGATCTATGTTCCTACCCTCACCATGGTAACCAGGATCTATGTTCCTACCCTCACCATGGTAAGCAGGATCTAATTTTTACCATCACCATGGTAACCAGGATCTATGTTCCTACCCTCACCATGGTAACCAGGATCTACGTTCCTACCCTCACCATGGTAACCAGGGTCTATGTTCCTACCCTCACCATGGTAACCAGGATCTACATTCCTACCCTCACCATGGTAACCAGGACAGGTACCTATCAGAGATCCTGCTGGTATGCCGCTTGAGGAGGACTGGACCAGATCACTGCTGGGAGTCGGATTCATGTTGTTTATCAAACACCTGCAAGAAAAACAAACAAATTAGAAACTTTTACAATTAAAACAATCATCACTGGTTTAATTTGACTCATTTAAACTTTTTCATTGAAGATTTTAGAAAGCAGATCCACCGTCACATACTTTCAGCTCCAAATAAGGAGCCCATGCTGTCATGGTTCCTTCGCCCACCACTAGAGGGGGACCTTCCCTCATCTCCTGATTTGATACACCTGATGTTGTCTGAGCAGCTGCCTTTAAAAAGCCAGTCTGCCTTCCCGTTGGGTCGGGTGATCATCCATTCCAGCCAGGTCTTCCTGACTGTCTGACCAAGACATGCCTTTGAAGAGTATATTTTTTTAAATTCCATAAAACGACATTTCTTTTTATTTTACAAGCATAATTTGATCCCAGAACGGTGAATTTCTTCTGTGACGTCAGTAAATCGATTGTTTTGGCATCGATTAGCACAGCCTGTAAAGACCAGATGATGTTACTCATACAGGCTGGACTAATTAAAGCCAAAACAATCAAATCTTCTGGAAAAAAAGCTTCATATTTAAATGAAAATCCATTAAAAACACTTTGAATGCACAGTTTGGTATCTAATTAATATTAAAACATCAATCATTCTGATTGGATGATATGAAAAAACAGCCATTTTCTTTCGATATATGACCATCTTTAGTAGTTTAAAGAATTTCCGTGAAACGTCTAAAGAGCCAACTGATTGGTCGGGCGATTAGCAAGCAACCAAACCAAGGGTAGAAGTTGGCTCAGTGGTAGAGTGTTTGACCTTGGTTACCATGGTGAGGGTAGGAACGTAGATCCTGGTTACCATGGTGAGGGTAGGAACGTAGATCCTGGTTACCACGGTGAGGGTAGGAACGTAGATTCTGGTTACCACGGTGAAGGTAGGAACGTAGATTCTGGTTACCACGGTGAAGGTAGGAACATAGATCCTGGTTACCATGGTGAGTGTAGGAAAGTAGATCCTGGTTACCACGGTGAGGGTAGGAATGTAGATCCTGGTTACCATGGTGAGGGTAGGAACGTAGATCCTGGTTACCATGGTGAGGGTAGGAACGTAGATCCTGGTTACCATGGTGAGGGTAGGAATGTAGATCCTGGTTACCATGGTGAGGGTAGGAACGTAGATCCTGGTTACCATGGTGAGGGTAGGAACGTAGATCCCGGTTACCACGGTGAGGGTAGGAATGTAGATCCTGGTTACCATGGTGAGGGTAGGAATGTAGATCCTGGTTACCATGGTGAGGGTAGGAACATAGATCCTGGTTACCATGGTGAGGGTAGGAATGTAGATCCTGGTTACCACGGTGAGGGTAGGAACGTAGATCCTGGTTACCATGGTGAGGGTAGGAACGTAGATCCTGGTTACCATGGTGAGAGTAGGAACGTAGATCCTGGTTACCATGGTGAGGGTAGGAACGTAGATCCTGGTTACCATGGTGAGGCTAAGAACGTAGATCCTGGTTACCATGGTGAGGGTAGGAACGTAGATCCTGGTTACCATGGTGAGGGTAGGAACGTAGATCCTGGTTACCATGGTGAGGCTAAGAACGTAGATCCTGGTTACCATGGTGAGGCTAAGAACGTAGATCCTGGTTACCATGGTGAGGGTAGGAACATAGATCCTGGTTACCATGGTGAGGGTAGGAACGTAGATCTCGAATAATTTTAGGGATTATACATGTTGGAAGTGATTTGTTTTGTTTCCATCAAACAAAGGACAGTAAATTAAAACATTAAGATAAAATTGTCTCTGATCCTGACAACCTGATGTTTCCAGAGACACAAGCTCATTCTGTTGAGAACAGTCTGACCTCACTGTTGAAGCTGATTTATCTTTTAAACAAAATCATGCAAAAATAAGACATAAAAGTCCTGAAACAATAAAAAAAACTAAAAAAACAGAAGATTTTCTTCTGTTAGCAAATAATGAGAATTTCAGGTTAAAATGGAAACAATTGTTTCATTTTTGCATATTTTTAGCGATTTTTTTTTTTAAATAAAAGAAATTCAAGATGATAAATTTAATTCTAAATGAAGTTAAACACTTGTTAGATTTTAAGGAGGAGATGCCACCCATCTCCTCCTTCACCCGACCCGTATGTCCCCTCCTGTAGGTGGGGAGCCCACTAGAAGGGCGGCCCATGTTCCCTGTTGGCCGAGCCTGGCCGAGCCCCATGGGTAAAAGCCCGGCTACCAGGCGCTCGGTCTCGTGCCTACCTCCAAAAGAGGTGACCCGCATCCGGGCAAGGGCAACTTGGCCATGTTTGATCTCCTCATAGGGGTTTTAGAGCCATGCTTTGTCTGACCCAGGAGGAGACCAAGAGTCAGACCCTTGACCTGCTGGAGAAACTATGTCTCACAGCTGGACAGGGAACACCTCAGGATCCACCTGGGTGAGATGGAGGATGCAGCCGGGGGGAGAGAAGCCTGGGCTTCCTGAATGAGGCTGTTGCCCCCTTGTGACCCGGCCCCGGATAAGTGAAAATTGACAGAATGGAAGAATAAAATGTTGGTTTTTTTTTTTAATGGAGTGAAGCTTCATGTTTATGATGATGATTCTCTTTGATGTTAATTTACTGTCAGATTGATTTAATTAATATAAAGTTAATTAAAAGAAAAATGAGAGTAAACGTAAACTCACCGCTGAGGGGATCCAGTTCCAAATCCAAGAAACAGAGTGAGTTTAACAGGTTGATCTGAAGGATGAAACCCTCCTCCACTTCCTCATCCCCCTCCTCTTGAGGAGGAGCTGCTCCACTTTTAAAACTCTGAACCTCTGGGTTCAAAGTCTGAGAAAAAAAAAGTTCCAAACAGTCCAACCTTCCAGATGTCAGAGAGGGACACCGTTAAAGGTTGGTTTGGCTTTAGAACGGCTTATTCCTAATGGGGGAATGAAGAGGGTCGGAGCCTATCCCAGCTGATGTTAGGAGAGAGGCAGGATACACAATGAACAGTTGACAGTCTGTTGCGGACACACACACACACACACACACACACACACACATTCCTAGGGGTAATTTCTCAGCAGCCAATCAACCTAACATGCTTATTATTACGTATCAGGAAACCAGAAAATCCACATATACACTGGGAGAACATGCAAACTCCACACAGAAAGAACCAGGCTCTCAAGCCTCGCTCCACCCCGGTACTTAAACCCCTGACCTGTTCACTGTGTGGCCACCGTGCAGTTTATTGTTTTCCAATTTTGAACAACCGGCCATAATGATCTCCCTCTGCAGGGCGGCTGGGCTCTCACTCAGAGAGGGAGGAGCTCGGAATAGAACCATAGATCCTCCGGGTCGAGAGAAGCTGTAGGGTCTTTCAGGCACCTGGTTTAGACGCGTCCGTCGCTGGTGAGGTGTTCCGCTCTCTTGACGAGATCAGCGACCATCAAGATCTGCGTCTTTGCGTCTCTGCACATGCCCAGAACGCTCCCCTCTCTTCCAGATGATCTAAGCATCGAGATCTGCGACCTGCTGTACTTCTATTGGAATTAGCGTTAGGGTAGGCACCAACACAGAACAGAAGCCTCAAGTGGTCCACAGTCTGCTGTACATCTGCATCTTAAATCCACCAAACACACTTTTGAGGACAGTGAGGTGAAGATTCTAAGTAGAGAGAAAGGATGGTTTGAAAGAGGGGTGAAGGAAGCCATCTCTGTGATGAAAGAGAGTCCCTCACTGAATCGGAGTGGAGGCATTAGATACATTCTGCCCGGTATTTACAGCAGCCTTTTGAAGCCATGGACTAAAGATGACATCTCGTGACCCAGTTTCACGTCTCTCGTTAGCAGGAATTTCTATTCACTAGGCTTTTAGCATTTTTATAATAGGGTTCATTTACTGGTCTGTGGCTACAATAGGAGCCATTCACGGCCATCATAGGTAACACAGTCTCATTGGTCGAGCCCTTCTTACTATTTTTTTAACTTTTACTCAGGTTAGTATAAATAGATCCAGTTTTCAGTCCATTTCATTCAGATTGAAAATGATTTCCAGATGGAAGTCGAAACGTCTTGTTCAAGACTTTTTTGAAACTTTTTCTAGTATGGATCACTCCTGGATGAATGAGGGACTTCACAGAAGTGTTAGGGTTAGTTTTTGGAACTCCGATCCGGATCCGCTGGAGAGACTATGTCTCACATCTGGACAGGGAACACCTCAGGATCCTCCTGGGTGAGCGAAGTCTGGGTTTCCCATCTGAGGCTGTTACCGCTGCGACCAGACCTCGGATAAGCGGAAGATGAAGGAAGAGGACAAAGTGAACCACCAACCAACGGTTTGAATAAAACACCAGCTTTTTTACAAGTTTATAAATAGTTTTATTTTCAGATCATGCACATCCAGACATTCCTCGTTGGTTCTCAGGCAGCAGCAGCAGGAGCCCGGTTACATGGGGTCAAAAACACACCCACGCCCACCAACATCATACAAGAATAACAGGACCACCTTTTGGACGGTGATGGTGGAAGCAGAACATCAGACTGGTGTGAGGACCCTTAAACCTTCTGTCTGAATCACAGCCTGATGGAAGATGAATTTATTAATAAATATGATCGGTTTAAATCGTTTATCGTCCGTCCGCTTTTCCTCGTGTTGCTTCCGGATCTCGTCATCATCCGTTACCAGGATTTAAATTAAAATGACGTCACATTCAGACCGTCGGAATCCGATAAAGCTAGTAAACATCTTCTAGCGGTAACCATTCTTACGTCTTCTGATTTTAATCTTTATTCCTACATAAAATATGCTTTTTTAAACGTTAAAACGGGCTTTAAAAGGAATTAAGAAGTTCTAATGAAGGCCGAGTGTTTTAAAGTCACCATAAAACCCTCACAATCTGATAAAATCAGGGGTGCCCAACCGGTTCATCACGGGAAGGTCCCAAACTGACCGACTGCTGTGTAAAAAAAAAAAAAAAAAAACAAGTCAGTTTTTCCAAATCAGCGGTTTTGACACTAATTTTAGCGAGTTTTCAGATTCTGTAACAACTTTAAAAAAAAGAAAATCCAGCAGTTTTAATGTTATTTGGAGATTTTATAATCTGTGACGTGAAAGAAAGCACATTTTTAAGCTCGTTCTCAATGAACAGCGTCCCCTTTAGTACAGTGTGTGTGTGTTTGTGATGTTGATTCAAGACTGGTAGATCCAGGACCGTCCTTCTTCTCTGATTTGGGACACCTGATGGTGATTGACCAGCTGTCTATTTAAAGACAGTCCACCTCGCCCTAATTGTCGGGTCATCATTCCTTCCAGCCACGTCTTCGCAGCTACCTGACCTAGACATGCCCGTGAACCATGTGTTTGTCATCCTACTCTTGGGCCTTCCTCCTCTTTCTGCACCGTCATTGTGACAGAATGACCTGACCATGAATAGACCCAGCGGACACAAGTCACCAAGCCCGTCCAGTTTGACTCGAACCTGCCCATGATGGCTAAAACCCAGCCCGGGACGTCTAAAGCCCAGCCCGGGACGTCTAAAGCCCAGCTCGGGACGGCTAAAGCCCAGCCCGGGACGGCTAAAGCCCAGCCCGGGACGGCTAAAGCCCAGCCCGGGACGGCTAAAGCCCAGCCCGGGACGGCTAAAGCCCAGCCCGGGACGGCTAAAACCCAGTCCGGGACGGCTAAAGCCCAGCCCGGGACGGCTAAAGCCCAGTCCGGGACGGCTAAAGCCCAGCCCGGGACGGCTAAAGCCCAGCCCGGGACGGCTAAAACCCCGCCCGGGACGTCTAAAGCCCAGCCCAGGACGTCTAAAGCCCAGTCCGGGACGGCTAAAGCCCAGCCCAGGACGTCTAAAGCCCAGCTTGGGACGTCTAAAGCCCAGCTCGGGACGGCTAAAGCCCAGCCCGGGACGGCTAAAGCCCAGCTTGGGATGGCTTAAAAATTTGGGCACCCCTGATTTAAAGTTTAACCAACTTCTAAACAAATTCTACAGAATTTTAAAAAAAGCAGCATGAAATAAAAACTTTCTTTTTATTCTAACTTTTTTAAGGCGATTAAAATATTTTTTTATCCTAAGATTAAAACTAAGAAACTTTAGGAGAATAAATTTTTATTTTTTTTCAGCCTCGAATGATTTCCGCTCGTTTTTTAATCATAAATAAATCTATAAAATAAAGATTTTCGTAGAAGCTGAGATGATTTGCATCGTGATTTCACTAAAATACAGAACGCTTATCTTTAAATGATCTTAAACAGAAGATTTAAATCTTTTTTACGTCTCGTTATTAAAACATGCAATGGCTTCGTTTCTCTTTGAAAATATCTGTACAAAAACATATTGCATCAGATCATTAATTCAAACTAAAAAAAAAAGAAGGAAATCTTAATGTTTACGTCTGGTTTTAAAGCAGACCGGGCCCACGTCCGCATGCAGGGGATGGCGTATGGACTGTCCAGTCTGCTGGACCACAGACGGACGGATGGACGGACATGTGGACATGCATAGATGCTGGATTTGTGGAAACATTAAAGGCAGAATGAAAGATCAACGACATCCGGACCAGAGTTCAGACCGCTTGGACTCTTTTTTCAAGTGGTTTCATTTCCAACCAAAAGAGATACTTAATTGTCACAGAAAGCAGGCGATCGGAGGGCTGTTACTGTTCGAAAATGATTGGCTGAGGTTTTTAAATGTCAGACGAAATGAGGGTCCTCCACAAGGTGGCTAACACATAGAGGAGGAGCCTTAGGGTAAAGCCGTTCCACCTCCGGGTCGAGAGAAGGGATCGTTCGAGTATCAGGGTAGGATGCCACCGGAACACCTCGCTTGTGAGACCCACAGGCAGACCCCAGACCCGCTGACTCCCAGCTGGACGGGGAACACCTCAGGATTCTTCTGGGTGCGATGGAGGATGTAACCGGGGTGAGAGAAGCCTGGGTTTCCCGTCTGAGGCTGTTGCCCCCGGCGACCCAGCCCCGGATAAGCGGAAGAGGACGGAACGAAATGGAACAAATAAAAATATCACGTTGAATTGTTGAACTCTTAACTCCAGCCAATCAAATCCAATCCTGGTCCTCAGCCCTCCAAATTCTCCTGGATCTGACGGACGTGATAGCCCGGAGGAACCGTTCCTCTCAGCTTTGATTGGTTGCTTTAATAAGCATCTCTGCCCTGTGATTGGCTGGTATTAGAAGCCAAAGCGTTAGGACAGGAGGTGAAGGGGCGTTTCTCCTCCTCCGTGGCTTAGTAAGGCACTGTTTCCTCCCATCTTCACCTCGTACTCAATTTAAGAACTGGACGGATCGGCCAATAAAATTCAAAAAGCTCGCTCCAGGTTAGGGATGCACTTTGGATATTCTGTCAATAATGTGCAGCTCTACTCTATACCTGGTTGGCGAGGTGGTTACCATTAGAACACAGACCAATCAAACCTCTTCATTTTGGCAAAAAATCTCGACTGAATTGGCTTCATTGGTTTAAAATCAAACGTTTCGGGCGGAGTCACACTCATTACGTCCACCAATTATCAACAGTCCTGATTTTTAATCGCTGGCCAATCAGATTCACCGATTAAACAATGTATGGGGGGCGTTTAACAGGTTTGATTAACAGGTTTTACACACAGGCGGCATGGCTCAGTGGGCAGAGCAGCCATCTTTAAATGAATGGTTGTGCGTTCGGTCGCTCAGGAGCTCGTGTCGACGTGCCCGTGAGCGATCCTCCTGACCCCTAACAGCTCCTTGTGGGCGTTCAGCCATCAGGTGTGAATGGATGAGTGTGAAGTACCGTGTAAAGCGCTCCGTAGGTTCATGAACCAGTTTACCCACTAGATCCTCACCGAGTTAACCAACTGGACGGCTCTCAGTGAGGTCTGACTTCCTTTGTATTGCTTCTTAGGAACCCCTCCATCTGTGTGTGACCCACATGGATGCAGCGTGGCTGTGACCCGACCAGCAGCAGTGGGGGGGTGGACTCATTGAGTGTTTATGTGGGTGTTGTGCAGGTAGACGCTGGTCGTTGCCGTGGTTCCAGGATGAAAGTGGTCTGATAGTTAAGGAGCCCTTCACATGCAGTGTTGGTGTGGACACAAATCCAACGAAGACCGATCTGACCAGGCGGTTATCGTCCTCGGAGGTCTGCCTGATCGTTTAGGAGTCGGTTGTGTCGCCAACAGAGAGCAGCGGGTATACGGTACACATAACAAGTGTTAAACTTCATATCCTTCATCATCCTGAAAGCGTTCAGGAGGAATCTCTTCACCTTCATCCTGTGGTTCATGTAGAATAAACTAAAACCAGGCCGTTTGGACCAAAGTTAACGTGCCACGTGTTACATATGATACAGCATATAATCTGGCATTTCCTATTTACAAAGTCTCACAAGCATTCCATACAAAGTGTGCTGGAGGAGGAGCTGCGGAGGAGACGCCTGATGCTCCTCACACAGGAAGGTTTGAGGGCCGAGCAGAAAGCAAATGGGAGCAGATGTTAGAATCTGAGGGTCCGAGAGCAGCTCAGTTCAGCTGGTCCTCGTATTGTTTCCGGAAACAGTCGCCGGCAGGGAAGAACTCCCAGCAACGCTCCTGGTACATCTTCCAAACATACGACTCCTAAGAGAGAGAACAAGAAACCTTCAGGATTGGGCTACCAGGAGGCGACAGCTAGTGCTTCAATTTAATTTCATTTTATTTTGAAAAGTAACTAACAGGAAACCATCAGTGAATAATCTTCTATAATCTTGTTTTCTAACGTTAGTTACCATGGAAACTTTCAGCCGTTTTGACTAACAACCACCTCTGCTTCCTGTAAAGCAGTGGTCCCCAACCACTGGGCTGCGGACTGGTACCGGTCCATGGGTAATGTGGTCCCGGGCCACACAGAAAGAAGAAATAACTTCCATTAATTCAATGTGGTTTATTATTCGAGCAATAATGATGTTTTATTTTGAAAAGTCACCGGATTTTCTTCCTTACATCCGTCAATGACATCATCCCGTTAAATTTAACCCCTAAACTATCAAACAAAAATCTACAGGAAGCTTCTTTAAGGAGAGGTACAGAGTTCCGAAGCAGACAGGACCTTAGAAACACTCTTCAGGTTTCAGGTCAAGATGAGACTGTCTGGTTCCAGCAAAACAAACTCAGAACTCTGATTGATCTAGTCATACTGGTCTTTTATTTTGAAGGTATGTTTACCGTTACCATAGCAACCTGAGTGCGTTACCATAGCAACCAGAGTGCGGTAGAGCAGAGAGAATGTTTCCATGTTATACTGTAAAGTGGATTTAAGTTTATTGTTATTGATTTAAAAAAGTCAGTTTTTCAGGCTTGTTTTTTGCCTTTAAGCCGGTCTGTGGACCAGAAAAGGTTGGGGACCCCTGCTGTGAAGGGTTAAGTCTCTCCATGGCCAGTGAAATGTTAGCGTTTCCTGAACCATCTAGAACTCTGAGGACCTCTGTGACCGGTCTGTCTGGTGTCTGGAGTCAGGACTAAACATGAACCATCTAGAACTCTGAGGACCTCTGTGACCGGTCTGTCTGGTGTCTGGAGTCAGGACTAAACATGAACCATCTAGAACTCTGAGGACCTCTGTGACCGGTCTGTCTGGTGTCTGGAGTCAGGACTAAACATGAACCATCTAGAACTCTGAGGACCTCTGGGACCGGTCTGTCTGGTGTCTGGAGTCAGGACTAAACATGGCAGCTGTGAGCCAGACTAACATCGTCACAATGTTTAAATCTAAGCTTGTGGATTTGGTGAATAAAAAGAGTGAGCCCACGTATCCAAGTAAAATTTTATTCCTAACAACAGAAGTAAAATGTGATGTCATCAAAGAGCGCCCATTCTTAAAGGGGAAGCAACAGCTCATTGGTCCCCAGAAGCTTGGTGACCAGTTGAATTGTTTTGTGCTACAAATAAACTTGCCCAGTGACGTCAGGTAACACTGCAATAAGAAGCGTTCCCTTAGACATAGTTTACTAACTCACCGTGGTTTAAATCATCATACATTTAGATGATTTAAACCAGTCCTCGTTTCTAACACTATGTGATATTGTATTTAAATAGTGAGTTCCATAGATCCGCCGCTAGAGGGCGATCATGTGAATTATTACTTGTGTAGCTGACAGAGAGTGAGACCTTATGAGGGAACTGATACTGATAAATAAACAGCGACCCGATTGGTCAGGTAGAATTTAAAGGGCCCATCTCATGCAAAAGTGACTTTCCAGAGTTTTCTACCTTTGATGTGTGTTTGTATATGTGTGTGTGTGTGTGTTTGTGTTTTTCTGTGGATTTCTGGAACGCTCAGACAAAACAACCAATGAGCAGATGTCTAAAGTATGACGCATTTGACGTAGCCAGGACAGACTTCACACACGCCCCCCTCCCTCCTCACCACCCGCCCGCCCTCCTCACCCGCCTCCACTCCGGCCTTACGCCCTCACAAACTGGCTTTCAACGTCCGATATACAGGCTGGTTCGCTGCTCTGCCTCTTTTTTATTTTCTTGCTTTTTGTAGCTACACACGGGTTTACGCCTGCCTTCCCCCTCCCGCTCAGAGATGGGCGGAGGAATAGCGGCTCAGTGAGAGCAGAGGGCGGAGCTTGTACTTTCTCAGGACGGGCGGGGGGGATGAGCGATACCCGGTCTTTCATAGTTCTGGGTCTGTGACTGCGCTCCACCAAATCAATATATTTTCATAACTATGGTGTAATGCATGTTGTAAACGTGTGTGTGTGCAGAGGATACAATGTGAAGAGTTATTTTACATGAGATGGACCCTTTAAACTGGACTCATTTTTAAAAAGGTATCCACACATTAACAACGTTCATTCTTAGACATCACGTCTTAGGGATGAAGTGGTACACGCCCAGAACCATCACCGTGACGTAAGAAAAAAAACCTGATGTTTACGTTCTTATAGTTTAATAAATAATCTGTAAAATGTTTGCTTACTTGGCCCGTGTGCTCTGTTTCATCTTTGTTTATGAGATACATGAGAAAAAATCTGAAAAGACAAACATTGGTTATAAAAAGAAAACAACAATCAATAAAAAGCAACGTAAAAATCTTTTTAGAATTCAAACACACAAAATTTTATTTAGAAGATTCAAACTATGAATGTGTTTTATTGTGAAAAACTGGACGTTAAGTATCTCGGGGTCTTGTTCTCAGTGGGGGAAGGATGGAGCAGGAGATCAGAAGACGGATGGGTGCGGTGTCTGCAATAAGTAGGATGCTGCATCGGTACGTTGTGGTGAAAAAATAACTCAGCCGAAAAGAAAAGCTCTGGATTTACAAGTCGATCTACGTTCCTACCCTCACCATGGTAACCAGGATCTACACTCCTACCCTCACCATGGTAACCAGGATCTACGTTCCTACCCTCATCATGGTAACCAGGATCTACACTCCTACCCTCACCATGGTAACCAGGATCTACATTCCTACCCTCATCATGGTAACCAGGATCTACGTTCCTACCCTCACCATGGTAACCAGGATCTACGTTCCTACCCTCACCATGGTAACCAGGATCTACGTTCCTATCCTCACCATGGTAACCAGGATCTACGTTCCTATCCTCACCATGGTAACCAGGATCTACGTTCCTACCCTCACCATGGTAACCAGAATCTACGTTCCTATCCTCACCATGGTAACCAGGATCTACGTTCCTACCCTCACCATGGTAACCAGGATCTACGTTCCTATCCTCACCATGGTAACCAGGATCTACGTTCCTACCCTCACCATGGTAACCAGGATCTACGTTCCTATCCTCACCATGGTAACCAGGATCTACGTTCCTACCCTCACCATGGTAACCAGGATCTACGTTCCTACCCTCACCATGGTAACCAGCTCTGCATGGTGACCAAAAGAGCATTTCGGCCGCTTGGATACAAGCGGCTGAAATGCTCTTCCTCTGCAGGGTGGCTGGGCTCTCACTCAGAGATAGAGGGAGGAGCTCGGAGTAGAGCCGTTGCTCCTCTGGGTAAAGAGTGGGTAGTAATTTGTCATCTCCTCAAAATTCTGCTTGTGGCTGAAAATCGAATTACAATCTCTCGGGTGAAACCGCAGCCCTGCCCGCTCCCGCAGAGCCTACCCCTCTGAAAATAAGACGAAGGAATCAAATCAGCAAGACTGCAAATAAAACCAGATCCGTTTAAAACAATGACTTATATCTCAAAAGAATAAAGGCGATTATGTTTGGCAAAGGAAATGGGGCGGCATGGTGCCGCCACAGCGAGAAGGTCAGTGGTCAAATCCCTTGGTCGGGGAGAGGTGTTATGATCTCCTCACCTGCCACCAGTGGGAGCCATGGACCTTCCCTCATCACCCTCATTGGCACACCTGAGGGTGATTATTCTAATACCACCCAGTTACCTATTTAAGGGCAACCACCCCAGACATTCTCGTCGGGTGGTTGCCCTTAAATCCCATCCCTTCCTGGCAGGTTTTCCTGGTTGGCTGACCAAGAAACACATTCTGAAACGATACCCTCATGCCATGGCACTTTCACAACATCACTGGACTGGCATTCTTAAATAAACCATATTTTCTGCCCTCTTATTGGGTCCTCCTCTTTCTACCAGCACACCGCTTCATGACACGAGGTTTGAAACACTGGTCTTTCTGTGTGCAGTTTGCATGTTCTCCTTGTGTATGTGTAGGTTTTCTCTGGTTTCCTCCAAAAACATACATATTAGATTGATTGGCTGCTACAGGGTTGCTCCTCGGAATGAGTGTGTGTATGTGGCCTCATGAAAGACTGGTGACTTGTTCGGTGTGTACCCTGCCCCTCGCCTCGAATCATGTCCAGGATTGGCGGTGAAGGAGATCTCCAGTTTTGTGTTTTACACTACCATCTTTAACTAGAAGGTGGATCACGTTGGTTACACACACTCACAGGTAATTGGCTAAGTTGTGCTCCTGCAGAGTGTGCGTTTCAAAGCCGTGCGGCACCGTGTCGAAGTAATCGTTTCCGATTCCACAGATGAAGCATTTGGTCTTCAGGACAGAAGAAGTTAGAGAACAGAATTAAGAACGTTTAACTCATAGATGGAGCTTTTATTGGTTTATTTTTACCTCCATGTCTTCTTTAACCTGCTCCTGTTGGTCTCTCAGTTCTCCAAAAGCATCAATAATCAAACCTGAAGCAAAAAAAAACACATCGTTATCATTCAATTAAAGCTGGCCTCGGAACAGAAAGCCAGGAATCACCATAGCAACCACAGAGCGTTAGGACAGAGAGTAACAGACTCTCTATTATAGGGATAATTTCTTTAATCTACATCACTGAAAGGGTTAAAGATAATCTGGATGATGATAGAGACGTTGCACATGCTCAGTAAGACGTTACCTTGGATGATCGCCAGCAGGATGACGATGACGAAGAAGAAGAAAGTGATGTCAAAGATGATGCGGTAGATTTCGTACTCGTCACCCGCTGGGTCTTCGATCTGGTCTCCGATCCCTCCGCCCGCTCGCACGCCAACATACATGTGGAACATGTAACACTGTAGAGGAGACAGGAAGTGGGCGTCACCACACCGTGTAACAAAAAGTCGTGGAACCTAGAGTTCCTACCCTCACCATGGTAACCAGGATCTACGTTCCTACCCTCACCATGGTAACCAGGATCTACGTTCCTACCCTCACCGTGGTAACCAGGATCTACGTTCCTAGCCTCACCGTGGTAACCAGGATCTACGTTCTTACCCTCACCGTGGTAACCAGGATCTACGTTCCTACCCTCACCGTGGTAACCAGGATCTACGTTCCTACCCTCACCGTGGTAACCAGGATCTACGTTCCTACCCTCACCGTGGTAACCAGGATCTACGTTCCTACCCTCACCATGGTAACCAGGATCTACGTTCCTACCCTCACCATGGTAACCAGGATCTACGTTCCTACCCTCACCATGGTAACCAGGATCTACGTTCCTACCCTCACCGTGGTAACCAGGATCTACGTTCCTACCCTCACCATGGTAACCAGGACCTACGTTCCTACCCTCACCGTGATAACCAGGATCTACGTTCCTACCCTCACCATGGTAACCAGGATCTACGTTCCTACCCTCACCATGGTAACCAGGATCTACGTTCCTACCCTCACCATGGTAACCAGGATCTACGTTCCTACCCTCACCATGGTAACCAGGATTTACGTTCCTACCCTCACCGTGATAACCAGGATCTACGTTCCTACCCTCACCATGGTAACCAGGATCTACGTTCCTACCCTCACCATGGTAACCAGGATCTACGTTCCTACCCTCACCATGGTAACCAGGACCTACGTTCCGACCCTCACCATGGTAACCAGGATTTACGTTCCTACCCTCACCGTGATAACCAGGATCTACGTTCCTACCCTCACCATGGTAACCAGGATCTACGTTCCTACCCTTACCATGGTAACCAGGATCTACGTTCCTACCCTCACCATGGTAACCAGGATCTACGTTCCTACCCTCACCATGGTAACCAGGATCTACGTTCCTACCCTCACCATGGTAACCAGGATCTACGTTCCTACCCTCACCATGGTAACCAGGATCTACGTTCCTACCCTCACCATGGTAACCAGGATCTACGTTCCTACCCTTACCATGGTAACCAGGATCTCCCCTGGACCTGCTGAAGAGACTATGTCTCCCAGCTGGACAGGGAACACCTCAGGATCCTCCTGGGTGAGCTGGAGGATGCAGCCGGGTGAGAGATCCCTGGGTTTCCCGTCTGAGGCTGTTGCCCCCGACGACCCGGCCCAGGATAAGCGGAAGACAACGGAACAGAATGAAATCCTGACTGTGTCTAAAAGAGGTGTAAAACTACTAATTTCTCTTCTTATGGGAGCCTAATGGAGGTGTTTATCTCCATCTACAGGGAGCACCGATAGGTAGACGGGTACAAAGGATTAAACATGAAGGACGGATGATGAAAGGACCCCGGTCGCCTCACTGATCCACCTCCTTACAAGGACCTAGAGGATCTTCATGGAGGCTCCTCAGAGCGTTCCGGCTGCCTGAACCAGAGGATTAGTGAGTAACCGGAACCTTCAGGGTGACAGAGGACGACTTTTTTTCATCAGAAAAGACCTTTTATAGTGTTTTTCTGAGATGATCAAGTGTTTCCTGACTCCACACAGGTCGGCATGGAAACATAACACAAAAAAAAGATTCATCCATCCCATAATACTTCCATCTGTGACATCAGAAGATGGATCTAAAAACAATGAACTCGAACCAGCAGTTTTTTGTTTAAAAAAAAAGATAAACTATCATTTAATCCACTGATGTCCAACATTTTTTGTCCCAAGATTTACTTTCAAGCATCAAACCTCCTGAAATCTACCCGTTAACCCAACCGAGAAGGACCGAGGAGATGCCCGGACTGTGGCAGGGCAGCCTGTTCAATGCTAACTATGACAACCAGAGGTTTGTGGTTGGTTCTAACCAGTGGTGAATGAAGTACACACTTTTTGTACTTAAGTAAAAGTACAAAAGTAATTGGTGTAAATTTTACTTTTTAAGTAAAACGAAAAGTATTCGACCATAATTTAAATGTTATTTTTTGTGCTATAGGGTCACAGATAAATAGTCTGCAGGGGCGAATCCAAGAAGAGGAGGGGTGTGCTCTTACCCCACTCTCTCCCCTACCACCGCTGTCCCTCCTCTAGTCCACAGGGAAAAAAAAAAAAGATAAGAAAGGGGACAAGTCAAGCTATCCCCTGCAGGGCCAGTGAATGGGCTCCAAGATGCAGGAAAAAAAAATTTTTCTCTCATTTTTCAAAATGTTCTGGGAGGGAGGGGGGCGCCCCCAGTCCTTCTATACTGGCTTTGTCAATGACATCACACCCCGCCTCGCCCCCTTTAGAAAATCCTTGGAGTCGCCCCTGCTCCGTGTACAGATTGGTCAACTTTTTATTTAAACGTAAACACAACGAACAACGATCTTCTGACTCTTTTTAAATTTTTGTTTTATTTCATGTTAGTTTTTTTGCGGTGAATGACTGCGAAAAATGTTTACTCTCGATTCCGATTGGTCCTCGATTCATTACTTCTTCTCCCGTTTGGAGACCGCAGGCGATCAACTGCTCCCTCTACAGGTTGATTTTGGTGATGCGGCTTCAAGATGCGCTAAAAAAAAAACTGAATATTTTTCAAATTCCTGAACGAAAATGTAACGAAAATTATAAACAGACTTTTAAAAAGTAGCGAAGTAAAAGTACAGATATTTACTCTAAAAATGTAGTGAAGTAAAAGTAAAAGTACAGGTCTTAAATTTTACTTAAGTAAAGTACAGATACACTATTTTTTTACTTAAATACAGTAAGTACATTTACTTCATTACGTTCCACCACTGATTCTAACAGGGTTATCTTCACGCTGCGGGACGGCAGCCTGGCCTGAGAGGTTAAAGACTTCCTGGTGGTACAGGACCTCTACCTAGAGGTCACTGTGGAGGGACAGGTGTTTCAAAGCAAGGCTGCAAAGAAGCAGGACGGCAACAGGTCGTCTCAGGTAAAAAAAGAGCTGTGATGGCTGGAATCATTACAAACACTGAGAACCGGACCAGAGAACTGTTTGCTTTTGATTGGAGCAGGATTTTTTTTAACTTTTCACCAGTCATACACAATAAATATATGTAAAAAAAAACAGGTCCAAGTTTAACCACCTCTGACCCAGAACTCACTGTGAGCATGTCGTCACACTTCATGTCTGGAAGTTCTCCGTCTTCACTCTTGTTGTAGAACTTTCTGAAGAAGTTGAACGCGACCACAGTGTAGAGGTAGACCACCACGGCCAGGAGACCGACGGTCAGTACCAGCTGGAGGAGGAGAACCACACGATCATCAACAGGAGAAATAATGTTTATCCTGGATGGCATCACTATGACGTCACTATGACATCACTGTGACATCACTGTGACATCATGTCTGAGGTTAAAAGTGTTTAAAAAGAAAGAAAAAAAATGATTAAAATCACTAAACATAGAATAAAAACTCATTCATTTTCTGAACCGTTTGTCCCTAATGAGGCTGCGAGGGGTGCCGGAGCCTATCCCAGCTGATTGTCGCAGACACCTTTGTGCCCCCCACACGCTCACACTCACAGCATCCAATCAACCTAACATGTAGGGTTTTAGAGGGCGGGAGGAAACTGCATGGAAACAGCGGCCGAAATGAGTTTCCCCTGGAGGTCTCCTCATCGGGTGAGGAGCTCTGCCATCCGGGAGGAGCTCGGTGTCGAGCTGCTCCTCCTTCAGGTCGAGAGAAGCCAGGTGGGGTGGTTCAGACATCTGATCAGGATGCCTCCTTCGCTGGTGAGGTTTTTCAGGCACGTCCCCTCAGGAGGAGACCAAGAGGTAGATTTTTCACACGCTGGAGAGACTATGTCTCACAGCTGGACAGGGAACACCTTGGGGTCCTCCTGGAGGATGCAGCCAAGGTGAGAGAAGCCTGGGTTTCCCGTCTGAGGCTGCTGCCCCATGACCCGGCCCCGGATGAGAGGAAGACGACGGACCGGGATTAAAAGAGGGATTAATCTTCAGTCCAGATATAACAATGGCAACAGCGTCGGTCTGTCTCACAGCCGCCATGTTTAGTCCTGACTCTAGACACCAGCAGGAGGCCGGTCCCAGAGGTCCTCAGAGTTCTAGATGGTCCATGTTTAGTCCTGACTCTAGACACCAGCAGGAGGCCGGTCCCAGCAGGAGGCCGGTCCCAGAGGTCCTCAGAGTTCTAGATGGTTCATGTTTAGTCCTGACTCTAGACACCCGCAGGAGGCCGGTCCCAGAGGTCCTCAGAGTTCTAGATAGTTCATGTTTAGTCCTGACTCTAGGCACCAGCAGGAGGCCGGTCCCAGAGGTCCTCAGAGTTCTAGATGGTTCATGTTTAGTCCTGACTCTAGACACCAGCAGGAGGCCGGTCCCAGAGGTCCTCAGAGTTCTAGATGGTTCATGTTTAGTCCTGACTCTAGACACCAGTAGGAGGCCGGTCCCAGAGGTCCTCAGAGTTCTAGATGGTCCATGTTTAGTCCTGACTCTAGACACCAGCAGGAGGCCGGTCCCAGAGGTCCTCAGAGTTCTAGATGGTCCATGTTTAGTCCTGACTCTAGACACCAGCAGGAGGCCGGTCCCAGAGGTCCTCAGAGTTCTAGATGGTTCATGTTTAGTCCTGACTCTAGGCACCAGCAGGAGGCCGGTCCCAGAGGTCCACAGAGTTCTAGATGGTCCATGTTTAGTCCTGACTCTAGACACCAGCAGGAGGCCGGTCCCAGAGGTCCTCAGAGTTCTAGATGGTTCATGTTTAGTCCTGACTCTAGGCACCAGCAGGAGGCCGGTCCCAGAGGTCCTCAGAGTTCTAGATGGTCCATGTTTAGTCCTGACTCTAGGCACCAGCAGGAGGCCGGTCCCAGAGGTCCACAGAGTTCTAGATGGTCCATGTTTAGTCCTGACTCTAGACACCAGCAGGAGGCCGGTCCCAGAGGTCCTCAGAGTTCTAGATGGTTCATGTTTAGTCCTGACTCTAGGCACCAGCAGGAGGCCGGTCCCAGAGGTCCTCAGAGTTCTAGATGGTCCATAAGACACTCAAACCCAAGCAGAGCAGCTTTAAAGTCAGCAAGCCTTGAATCCGCCGGGATATGCTCCTGCATGCCCTTTGGCCCCGTTAAGGATCAGCGGTAACCCTTTGCACCTCGGACTGAAGAACCCTGCTTTACTGATTGTTTTCGAGAGGTTTACCTGCTTCCCGTTATGAGTAACAGAGGAGAGGATGGTACGTAGCGTCTTGAAACCCATGGCAATGTCCAGCAGGTGGGCAGCAAAGAAGAAGTTATTGTAGTGACCCAGGATGGACATGGTCATGTACCAGGCCAGGTAGAGGAAGGACTGCAGGGAAGAAAAAGAAGATAGATGGATCACCATGAAGACGTTCTCCCATTCTGATGGTTTCTCATAATCTAAAGCAGACCAACTCGGATGTTTGAGATAATCCTAACTTCAAACAGAAAGCAGTGGATCACAGATAAACAGATGGATGGACAGGGTGTGTGTGTGTGTGTGTAAAGACTCACGTTGTCTGTGAAAACAACGCCGAGCTTCCAGATCTGATACTTAACATCGATGGAGTTCAGCCTGTTGGAAAACAAGAGAAACTTTTAATGACCTGGAACGGGAATTAACCTCACCATGGTAACCAGGATCTACGTTCCTATCCTCACCATGGTAACCAGGATCTACGTTCCTACCCTCACCATGGTAACCAGGATCTACGTTCCTATCCTCACCATGGTAACCAGGATCTACATTCCTACCCTCACCATGGTAACCAGGATCTACATTCCTATCCTCACCATGGTAACCAGGATCTACGTTCCTACCCTCACCATGGTAACCAGGATCTACGTTCCTATCCTCACCATGGTAACCAGGATCTACATTCCTACCCTCACCATGGTAACCAGGATCTACGTTCCTATCCTCACCATGGTAACCAGGATCTACGTTCCTACCCTCACCATGGTAACCAGGATCTACGTTCCTACCCTCACCATGGTAACCAGGATCTACGTTCCTACCCTCACCATGGTAACCAGGATCTACGTTCCAACCCTCACCATGGTAACCAGGATCTACGTTCCTACCCTCACCATGGTAACCAGGATCTACGTTCCTACCCTCACCATGGTAACCAGGATCTACGTTCCTATCCTCACCATGGTAACCAGGATCTACGTTCCTACCCTCACCATGGTAACCAGGATCTACGTTCCTACCCTCACCATGGTAACCAGGATCTACGTTCCTACCCTCACCATGGTAACCAGGATCTACGTTCCTACCCTCACCATGGTAACCAGGATCCTCCTGGGTGAACTGGAGAATGCAGCCGGGGTGAGAGAAGCCTGGGCTTCCTGTCTGAGGCTGTTGCCCCCGCAACCCAGGACCTCAGGAATTTAAAGTTCAATGTCTTAGTACTGGTATCTGTTCTCGATACCGACGGGTATTAAAATGAATGGAACTTGTCTTGTATCGGTTTTGAAACAAGTAGTATCGGTTGAACCCTGATCCTAGAAGAAACCCTCAGATATAAACCTACACAGCCGCTAGCGAGCCGTCTCTTCTTGGTTTTCTTTTCTTGTTTGCGTTACTGAAGTCCAGCGCTGCCTTGTCCAATCCCAGCAGCTCACTGATCCGGTCATGTCCGTAAAACTCTCCGTATTTATCCATGACCTGGAGAAAGGCGGGATCTTGTTACTATAGGTAGTATAATGAGGTTTAACAGAGGCTGAAGAGCGCCACGTACCTTTCTCTTCACAAACTTATCCCAGTAGTTGTTTGGAAAAGATCTAAAAGTGGAGAAAAAAACGTTTACTGTAAGAAATGAAGACGAATAAATAACCTACATTTTGTTTGGTCGGAAACGAAAAAATAAAAGTCCAAGATTTCAACGTTAAAATTCTTATGTTTAGATCAAGCATGGGCAAACTACGGCCCGCGGGACACATGCGGCCCGTTAAACATTTGAATCCAGCCGAACTTGAAAAAATTAAGTATATAAACCATGTTAGCGTTTTATTTTCCATGTAGTTTGGATATTTTGTCACTAGATGACGCCAAAGGTACAACAACACTGCTCCCATTAAAATGTGTGTGTCTCTGTGATGCCCACGCTGTCAAAATAAACAATGCGTGCACATATGGAAAACCATCAGGGCCAGTACACACACATGAACAAGCGTGTTAGATTTTAAACCTTGTGCGCTACTATAGAAAGCCATTGGGGTCACTACACGTGTGCAATTTAGCACTAAATGTTAAATCTAGCGCGCTAGATGCACGTTTTTTAAACGATGGCGCCCAGTCAGGAGAAGAGTGATGATGACTTCCTGAAGGATCAGAGACCTTCAAAATAAAATAGTTATTTATTTTATCTTCAGTGATTAAAGACTCATTTCAAAATAAAAGATTTTATTTTAATGCTTTTCTTTATTTTCATTGGAAATTAAAGCACATGTTTTCTCCAGACGCCAATGAGGTGAGGGTACCAAAGTATGCCATCCATCTGCTCCTGTTCCCGCCCCCTGGTCAAACGTTAGAACTCAATGTGGCCCGCCAACCAAAAGGTTTACCCACCCCTCGTTTTGATCCAATGTCTGATACTCACTGTGTGTTGATGATTAATCTGTCTGATACTCACTGTGTGTTGATGATTAATCTGTCTGATACTCACTGTGTGTTGATGATTAATCTGTGTGATACTCACTGTGTGTTGATGATTAATCTGTCTGATACTCACTGTGTGTTGATGATTAATCTGTCTGATACTCACTGTGTGTTGATGACTAATCTGTCCCACTGTCCTTTGATATCATCTTCAGACGGTTGCTCCGTGATGTAAATGCCTCCGAATTCCAACTTTCTGGCCACTTCCTTTTCCCGCTTAAAAATCACCAGAGGAACCTAAAAGAGAAATTAGAGCCATTTTAATTTATCCAGAAAAAACTCAGGCTATTTCATCTGATGAGTCGATCCTCGCTGGTGAGGTGTTTCAGGCATGTCCCACCGGGAGGACACCAAGAGGCAGACCCCGAACCTGCTGGAGAGACTATGTCTCACAGCTGGATAGGGAACGACTCCGGATCCTTCTGGGTGAGCTGGAGGATGCAGCCGGGGTGAGAGAAGCCTGGGCTTCCCGTCTGAGACTGTTACCTGTGGCAACCCGGCCCCGGATAAGCGGAAGACGACGGAACAGAACAGAACGTTGTTCACTACCTACCGGTAGCTCTCTACCATTGTTTTGGTCGATTTCATTGTGTTCGTGTAATAAAAATAATTAAAGGGTATTTGTTTATTTTTCTCAGTATGAGATTCTAGCATGCTGCTGTTTATTCATTCGTTCATTCATTTTCTGAACCCTTATCTCTAATGGGGTCATGGGAGATAGGAACGTAGATCCTGGTTATCATGGTGAGGGTAGGAACGTAGATCCTGGTTACCATGGTGAGGGTAGGAACATAGATCCTGGTTACCATGGTGAGGGTAGGAACATAGATCCTGGTTACCATGGTGAGGGTCGGAACATAGATCCCGGTTACCATGGTGAGGGTAGGAACATAGATCCTGGTTACCATGGTGAGGGTAGGAACGTAGATCCTGGTTACCATGGTGAGGGTAGGAACGTAGATCCTGGTTACCATGGTGAGGGTAGGAACGTAGATCCTGGTTACCATGGTGAGGGTAGGAACGTAGATCCTGGTTACCATGGTGAGGGTAGGAACATAGATCCTGGTTACCATGGTGAGGGTAGGAACGTAGATCCTGGTTACCATGGTGAGGGTAGGAACATAGATCCTGGTTACCATGGTGAGGGTAGGAACGTAGATCCTGGTTACCATGGTGAGGATAGGAACGAAGATTGACTTGTAAGAGCCGGAGCCTATCCAGGAAGATTCGAGGTGGGAGGCAGGATACACCCCGAACAGGTCAACCGCCTGTTACGCATCCACACACACAGACAACCATCGACACACACTGATTGTTCTTTTAGTGTTTGGTCGTCTACTTTTGCATTTTTTTTGTCACGGTTCCCTCCTCTATCACCAGAGGGAGCCCAAGACCTTCTTCATGAATATCCAACAGTATTTAAATGAGCCGATGACACCCGTTATTCATCCTTTTCTGAACCATCTTCTATTGCGAAGGGGTACGGGGGTCGATCGCGGGGGTCACCCGTACTTGTGTTTCAATTTAGCGACTCTCCGTTTTTTTTTTTTTTTTACCCCCAAAAAAGCTTCAAACTGGCTGCTTTTTCTAGTTTTATTGACAGATTTAGGAGTCTGTGACGTGAAAGCATGTTGTTAAGTTTTAAATCAATGCGCAGTGCATGGTGCTGTTGTGGTTGCTAACGCCCCCAGAGTGCTGCATGTACATGGAAAAGTCTGTATGTGTGTTAGAGAGACAAAAGGGAGCAAGAGACGAGAGAGGAATTAGTCTGTGTGTATGTGTTTGAGTGAAAGACTGGTTAGATACGATCTCTGGGGGTTTTGTGATGGTAGCCCCGGATTGGTGGATCTCAGGAGGTTAGATATTTAAAAACTAGATCTCGGGACCCCTGTTCTGATAACGAGCGTTCCGTGACGGGTGTTAAACATTCCACAGAAGCCTAAGTCTCACCTTTAAACAGTAGTATCCAATAATGCAGAAGAATGAGATGACCGTGTGGAGGACGGCGAGGATCCGTAACATCGGCTCCATGTAACCGCTGCTCTCCTCCAAAACAAAACGAACCGTGACTGGTTTCACGGGTTCGCCCGTTTCTTCTATCAGTCCTTCGTTTTCTTCCATGGTTTCTCTGAGCAGCGGGTCCCACTGGACGCTGCTGTCCGCCTGCCTGCTGCTATACTCTGTTTCTCGTTCCTCGACCAACGACGTAGATGTAGAAACCTAATGGAGAGAGATTTTAAACTCTGATCCTCATGGATGGATCCGGTCATTACAGATTTACAAACGGAGGAACTACCTTGTAAAAAAGGAGGATGAAGTTGATGGCGAAGGCGACGAAGAGCGCCAGCATCCGCATGTTGTAAAAGTTTCTGGCAAAGTAGTTCTGTAAGAAAAACCCGCCACAATAAAAGGTTTTAGTGTCACTTTAAATTAAACTGAAGGGGATCAACGTACCAGTAACTTCCTCTGATAGGCTATTATCTTCTTCAGGAACGCCGACTCCTGCAGGTCGCTTTCTTCAGACTTGGAGTTTAGAGGTCGTCTCACTTTTGATTTCAACTTTTCGGTCTTTGCTGGTTTTTCTGGCGGCACGACTTCTTCACTTCTAAAAGTATCAAAAAGAAAAAAACAATCTTTTATAGAAACAAAACTGAACCAGGATCTACCCTCACCGTGGTAACCAGGATCTACATTCCTACCCTCACCATGGTAACCAGGATCTACATTCCTACCCTCAGCATGGTAACCAGGATCTATGTTCCTACCCTCACCATGGTAACCAGGATCTACATTCCTACCCTCACCATGGTAACCAGGATCTATGTTCCTACCCTCAGCA
Source organism: Neostethus bicornis (assembly GCA_902685375.1). Classification (NCBI taxonomy): domain Eukaryota; kingdom Metazoa; phylum Chordata; class Actinopteri; order Atheriniformes; family Phallostethidae; genus Neostethus; species Neostethus bicornis. The sequence goes on from LR738559.1 coordinate 1,183,228, forward strand.
TGGTAACCAGGATCTATGTTCCTACCCTCACCATGGTAACCAGGATCTACATTCCTACCCTCACCATGGTAACCAGGATCTATGTTCCTACCCTCAGCATGGTAACCAGGATCTATGTTCCTACCCTCACCATGGTAACCAGGATCTACATTCCTACCCTCACCATGGTAACCAGGATCTATGTTCCTACCCTCACCGTGGTAACCAGGATCTACATTCCTACCCTCACCGTGGTAACCAGGATCTACATTCCTACCCTCACCATGGTAACCAGGATCTACATTCCTACCCTCACCATGGTAACCAGGATCTACATTCCTACCCTCACCATGGTAACCAGGATCTACATTCCTACCCTCACCATGGTAACCAGGATCTACATTCCTACCCTCATTATGGTAACCAGGATCTACGTTCCTACCCTCACCATGGTAACCAGGATCTACATTCCTACCCTCATTATGGTAACCAGGATCTACGTTCCTACCCTCACCATGGTAACCAGGATCTACATTCCTACCCTCACCATGGTAACCAGGATCTACATTCCTACCCTCACCATGGTAACCAGGATCTACATTCCTACCCTCACCATGGTAACCAGGATCTACGTTCCTACCCTCACCATGGTAACCCGGATCTACATTCCTACCCTCACCATGGTAACCAGGATCTACGTTCCTACCCTCACCATGGTAACCGGGATCTACGTTCCTACCCTCACCATGGTAACCAGGATCTACGTTCCTACCCTCACCACGGTAACCAGGATCTACGTTCCTACCCTCACCATGGTAACCAGGATCTACATTCCTACCCTCACCGTGGTAACCAGGATCTACGTTCCTACCCTCACCGTGGTAACCAGGATCTACGTTCCTACCCTCACCGTGGTAACCAGGATCTACGTTCCTACCCTCACCGTGGTAACCAGGATCTACGTTCCTACCCTCACCGTGGTAACCAGGATCTACGTTCCTCCCCTCACCGTGGTAACCAGGATCTACGTTCATACCCTCACCATGGTAACCAGGATCTACGTTCCTACCCTCACCGTGGTAACTAAGATCTACGTTCCTACCCTCACCGTGGTAACCAGGATCTACGTTCCTACCCTCACCATGGTAACCAGGATCTACGTTCCTACCCTCACCGTGGTAACCAGGATCTACGTTCCTACCCTCACCATGGTAACCAGGATCTACGTTCCTACCCTCACCGTGGTAACTAAGATCTACGTTCATACCCTCACTATGCTGTTGCCTTCGTGACCCGGCTCCCCATAAGTGGAAGACAATGAAAAAGAACATTTTTTATGAGGATGTTTTTGATAAAAATATAAACCTGAACGTACTGTGGTGTTTTCTCAGGTTCTGGTTCTGAAACTGGTTCCTTCTCCTCTGTGGACGAACTGCTCGACTGAAAAAAAAAACACATCAAAATCACAACATTTTAGTTTGAAATTTATTCTTACAGTCAGTTTAAAATTTTGAATTTTTACGTTTTGTTTGGTTCATATTAAACTTAAAATTGGTCAAAGTTTTGTGTCAAAATAACACTTTATTCCGGTTCCCAAACCGTCTAGAACGAGGTACACAAGCCGCCCCCTCCCCACCGTGCTTAGATGGGCCGTGGGACAGTGAGATGGATGGACGAGGACGACCTAAGGTAGCGAGAGGAGGTGGTTGAATGAAGGAGATCAGACGAATAGGGCGGTTCAAAGTTTGAAACTAACTCTGAATTATTCCAACCCTTACCTATGATCGGTGATCTTGTTCTTAGTCAAGCTTGTGACCAAAAGAATAAGATCACGGCTACAAGCGGCTGAAATAAGCTTCCTCTGCAGGGTGGCTGGGCTCTCAGAGATAGAGGGAGGGGCTCTGAGTAGAGCCGGTGCTCCTCTGGGTCGAGAGAAGCCAGATGGATTAGTTCTGGCATCCAGTTAGGATGCCTACCAAACGCCTCGCTGGTGAGGTGTTCCATCCCACCGGGAGGCGACCCAGAAGCAGACCCTGGATCTGCTGGAGAGACTATGTCTCCCAGCTGGACAGGGAACACCTCCGGATCCTCCTGAGTGAGATGGAGGATGCAGACGGGGTAAGAGAAGCCTGGGTTTACCATCAGAGGCTGTTTCTGCCCGCGACCCGGCTCCGGAAAGAGTTTCTTCAAACCCTCGACTGACCTTGTGTCGTTGCCGAAGTTCCGTCTGAGGTGCAGCAGGTGGCGCCGCCCCGGGAACCGGACTGTTGAGGATCTCAGTGAGACTGGCGTTAGGATTATGAGGGGTGATCTTGTACTGTCCTCCTTCTCTTCTCAAATCCAAACCAAAAATGTCAGACAGCAGCTCGGTTTCACTGAGATTCACGGCTAAATCCGCCAGGTCCTCTTTTGGGGAGCTCCGCTCAGACAGCTTCTTCTCCTCTCCTTCACCTCGGACTTCGTCCTGAGTCGGATCGGGCATGTTGGCTAGAAGCTCTGAAACCTGTAAACAGATAGAGTTAAACCTAATCCAGAATCAGACAGGGATTCCTCGTCGGTACCTTGATGGTTTTGGCTCCTTCCACTAAGTTTCCTCCCATGAAAGTGTTGTAAAAGATTCTACAAAATCCTCGAGTCACGCTGAAAACGATGTGCAGGAGGCCCAGCAACACGGACCAGTAGAAGGACACCAAGGTGGTCACCATGTCCTTCACCGTCATGTTCTTTATCTTCTTCATCTGCTTCTTCAGGCTCTTCATCGAGAGGACCTGCAAACATGGACGCTCCAGATGAAAAATGATTGATGTTTACAGTAAAAACTACTATAAATAAACAACAATGTGGTTGTTTATGTACGGGAGGGATCAGAGTAGAATGTACTTCCTCAGGAGTCTGACCTCCTTCAAGGTCTGACCCACAGTGCTGCTCATGTTTCATTAGGTGTTTTATTCCATGTTTTATTCCATATCTCTCTGATCTTCTCCATGTTGCCACACCTGCTCGCTCTCTCCGCTCTTCCTCCTCTATTCAGTTTTCTTGTCACTATGAGGAGTAGAGCTTTCAGCCGCTCTGCTCCTCGTCTCTGACCTCCGCAACACTAACACACTCTCACGTTTCAAATCTGGATTAAAAACTCATCTTTTTCAACAGGTTTATTCTCTTTCTTAAATCTATGTTTTTTATACTGATAAATGTTTAAATTTGTATGTATTTAATATTTTATGTTGTTTTTAATTCTTACTGTATTTCTTTATATTTCTAAATGTGATGTACGGCAACTTATATGGATTATATGGATATGCATTATATGGTTATAATGAAAACTTTAAGTTATCTGTGTGTGTGTGTGTGCGTGTGTATATGTGTGTGTGTGTGTTTGCACCTTCATCAGCAGCATGACGTTGTACCGCAGCGCCACCAGCGCCATGCGGACGGTGGTGACCGAAAAGAAACCGATGTCCGGGTTTTCCTCGTCCGGTTTCTCCAGCTCGCTCTCCTCTTTCACAGACGAGCGTTCGCCAACGTCGGACATCTGAGCCGCCAGCTGCATTTCAAAGATGGTGTCCTCACAGAAGTTCACAAACAGCTCCATCTTCTCCTTCTCGCCGCCTTCGTTCACCACGTCGAAGATGAACTGACGTTTGGATTCTTTCACCTGGAAACAGAACGAGGTTCAGTAGAAACCAGAACCGGGTGGTTTAGGATCAAACCGAATGTTTTTACCTGAGGTTTCTCCCACTGTGTTCGACTGGATTCACTGATCTCAAAGTACACCCTCTCAATCCGCTTGGCGCTCCCCATAATCTCAATCCGACCGAGGTACGGCTGGAAGTAGTTGAGAACGCTGTCTGCCAGCTCCAGGAACGTCTGCAACCGGGTGTCGTGGGGCATGTGCTCGGACAGGTTGGTCAGCAACACGGCCACGTTAAAGCCGATGTCCTGGAAGAGTTAGGTTAGGTATTTTATTTTGAAATCCAAACAACAACCTCAATCCTGTGGTTGTGTGGACGAGGTAGATTAGGATGTCTGAAACCTTAAGACCCGGTCACACCGGCCAAACTTTGACCGAGCATTTCAGGAGCTCGTACCCGTTCAGCACCGCTTTTAGCTCCCATTAAATCAACGTCGCGTATGCTCGGCCACCGCTGATGCTTCTCAAGGAGCAATGAGAGCCTCCTACCGCTCTCAAATATTCTGAGTTGTGAAGAGCGGTCAATTTCAGCTCCAGCAAAGTTCACACCAACGTCCAGTCAAAGTTTGGCACTGCTAAATTTAAGTTAGTGGATGCTAGAGTCCGCTACACCAACACTGGACCACCGCTGCTTTGCCAGAGTTGAACTGGCAGCGGCCGAACGGTGTCGAAGAAGCAATCCATGATGGCGATGAACTTTGGTTTGGCGTTATTTTAGAGGCATCGGAGCAAAACTACCGTATTTTCACGACCACAGGGCGCACCGTATTAAAAGGCGTGGTCCAAATTTTGCGTGCTCTGTATTTAACACACACATAAGGCGCACCTGATGATAGGGGGCGGGTTTTATATACATATCCTCTACTACGTAAGTCCGCTTTACAACAACACACACACACACATAGACGAGCGCATACGCACACACACGTGTAAAAATAGATCGGGAGTAAAACTGAGTTTGGTTGGTTTTATTTAAATATTAGTTACAGTCGTCATAAAGTCATTTATTAAATCCATCCAAGTCCTCATCCTCTGGTTCTGAATCTAACAGCTGCTCTAAATCCAACCTCGCAGGTTCACTTTCCTCGCTGTCAGAGTCACTTTCTGAACCGTGCAGCTCCTCGGAAATGATGCCCGCTTTTGGGAAAGCTCGGACAACAGTGCCAGCAGACACGTTAGCCCGAGCATCTACAATCCACTGGCAAACTGTGGCGTAACTCGCCCGGCGCTGCTGATCGCCATCAGTTTAAACTGAGCTTCATAAGCATGTCTCTTTTCCATTTTCAGTGTTTTTAAAACAGCAATGTTCTGCATAAAGAACACACCTGTTCTTTTAGACATAATCCACACACACACTTCACCCTTTAACATTCTCATGTTTTCAACTGCGTCCGCCTGATGGTTCTCTAATACGTCCACCAATCACAAATCAGATAGGCCGCACCGCTCATTTTGAAGAAAATTTGAGACTTTTAGTTGCGCCTTATGGTCGTGAAATTACGGTAACCAAACCAGTCCCTACTGATAAAGTAACGCCAGCTTCCAAAGCCCATGTTTTTGATTTTTTTTTTTCCCATGTTGTGCACAGTGACCCCTTCCTATCGCTCCTGTAAGGTTTGGGCGATGTGACCGGGTCGTTACCTTAGCTGGCTCGTGGAAACGCTCCACAAATTCCTCGTAGTCTAGAAGTTCGTTCTCGTCCGTCTCGGCACAAGAGAGCAGGTAGTCGGTTTCAGACTGGGTGTAGTGTTTGTGACTCTCCATGGCCTTGTGGAAATCTCTTTTAGAAATCACACCTGCAGGTTGAAGTGAATCAGGAATAGTGTAAACTCCATCCTAACGAGTTCTAACCAGTGTTTCCTGAAGCTCACCTTTCCCATCGGGATCGTATTCTTTAAAAGCATCAGACGACGTCAGGTCTTTAAGTTTAAGGAACATGTCAAAGAACTTGAGGATCATCTCCACGTTGTTGGACGATTCCACCAACATGTCGACCATCTGCTTCCCGATGGTTCCGTTCACAACGTTTCCTGTCGGAACGTCACATCGTTACATTCTGGTCATCAGGATCGACCAGGTAAACGGGGCTTTACCTTCCAGCATTGACAGCAGCATGACCACCATGTCCTTCTGAAGATCCATTAGTTCTTTCAGCAGCTCAATCTGGCTGGAGTCCTGAGGAGGCGGGACACAGGTAAACGACACCAATCAGCTGATGAAACAAGAACCTCAGAAGAAAATACGCCTCCCGTGATGGCAGTGGGTCCGTGTAGAGAGCATACCCGGGTTCACTATGGAACTAAAGATGGTGGACTGCTGGTGTTGTTCCACCACAGTGAAGGATGTGGAGCTTTTAGAGACAGTTTAAGACCTTATTATGATTCCCTGGAGATTTGAAACTGGCCAGGATGCCTCCCGAACGCCTCGCTGGTGAGGTGTTTTGGGCCCCTCCTACGGAGAGGAGACCAAGACGCAGACCCCGGGAGAGACTGCTAGAGAGACTATGTCTCACAGCTGGCTGGGGAAAGCCCCGGGATCCTTCTGGGTGAGATGGAGGATGCAGCCGGGGTGAGAGAAGCCTGGGCTGTTGCCTTGACGACCCGGCCTCGGATAAGCAGAAGACGATGGAACGAAACGGAGATTTGAAACATCGTAGTCAAGGCAACCCACATTCCACCCAGCAGAGAGCCAACTGATTCAGCTGCTGTTCCACCTAGCAGCTGCTTGGAGTTACCGGACACATACCTCCGAGTCGGGGGTTCATAAAGTGTTTACTAACTACTATGAAACTAACAAGAGACCAGCTTAGTAATAAGTTAAGTATGGTTGAAGGAGCATGTGGGTTACCGTGGCAATGATGTTTGAAGCCCCAGTGAATCAGTATTAGATCTTAACCATGAGGAAACCAAGAGGCAGACCCCGGACCTGCTGAAGAGACTATGTCTCCCAGCTGGAGGGGAACACCTCAGGATCCTCCTGGGTGAGATGGAGGATGCAGCCGGGGTGAGAGAAGCCTGGGCTTCCCTTCCCCAGATAAGCGGCAGAACGATGGAACAAACCTGAGACAGTTTCATCTGCATGTGAGCGAAGACGTGAAGAAACCCGACGACTGCGTCCCAAAGCCGACTGTGAGCCAAACTCTGCTGGTTCCCGGTACACGGACCCTGAAACAGCAGGAAGACCCATTCAGAGATGAGGGTGTTGTTGTCAGACGCTGCTGAGACTCCTCTCCTACCTGGATGTACTCCGTGAGGGTGTTAAAAACCTGTTTGGCAACATTAATGGCTTTGGAGAAATTCCTCTGGCCTTGTTCATCAATCACATCTTTCCCAGAGTAGTACCAGTAAAAATCACTGATGGACTCCTGCAGAGAGAGGACCAGACGTGATGAAGCCCGAGCGGGGCGATCACAGGTCAGGGGAGGATGAGACAAACCTGAACTCTGAGCAGGTAGTCCACGGTGGAGATGATAATGTTCACGGTTGTGTTGTTCCCGGTTTGTGTTCGAAGGTAGTTCTGGAAGTCTGAAACAAGAGAGTACTGGTGAACCAGGTAAACATCTGGAGGTCTAAACACAGCAGGACAGAACTGGATACTTTAAACCAGGTGCCCGACCTTTTCAAATATCAAACCTCCTGAGATCTACCAGTGTGGCATTACCATCGCAAACCACTGGAGATGGTTTCCAACCAGCCTCTCTCTCTCTCTCTCTCTCTCTCAAACAAACACATGCAGACTTTTTTCTGCACGCACGGATGGGGAGGCGCCACAACGGCAATTAACGACAGACCTAACAACATGCTTTCACGTCATAGACTCCAAAATGTGTCAATAACACGAGAAAAAGCCGCCAGATTGAAGTTTTTTTGGGGAAAATTTACCGTAGTTTCACGGCCATAAGGCGCATATAAAAGTTTTAGATTTTCTTCAAAATGAGCGGTGCGTCTTTTCGTGCGGTGCGCCTTGTGTGTGAGAAAAGGCGGACCTAAAAGAAAACACGGTGCCCGTGAGGCGGACCTGAAAGAAAAGGCATGAGAACGTTAAAGAGTGAAGTGTGAGCGGCGTGGGAGCGATGGATGACCGAAGGGTGGAAGGCAGCGCCGGGCGAGTTACGCTACAGTTTGCCAATGGATTGTAGATGCTTGGACTAACGTGTCTGCTGGTACTGTTATCCGAGCTTTCTCAAAAGCTGGTATCCTTTCTGAGGAGCCGCACAGTACAGACAGTGACTTTGACAGCGAGGAGCGAAGTGGACCTGCTCTGAAACAGAGGATGAGGACTTTGATGGATTTGAATAAAGACTATTACCGGTAATGTGTTTGTTTAGTATCGTTACTACTTAAATAAAACACAACCAAACTCAGTTTTGCTCCCGATCTATTTTTTAATACACACATTTGCATGCTTGTGTGTGTGTTGTTGTAAGGCCGTGAAATTACAGTATATCATGGCTAATCAACGTAACATGCATGGTTTTGGAGGGTGTGAGGAAACCCACGCTGACACGGGGAGAACATGCAAACTCTACACAGAAAGGCCAGTGTTCCAAACCTCGTCCCCACACGAGACTCAAACCCATGACTGTCTTGCTGTGAGATCACTGTGCTACCCGCTGCGCCACCATGCCGCCTGTGATAATGAATTTTCATAACATTTAAAGAAAGGGGGGGCACAGCGGCCTCACAGCAGGAAGGTTGTGGGTTTGAGTCCCAGGTGGGGACGAGGCTTGGAACACTGCTCTTTCTATGTGGAGTATGTATGTTCTCTCTGTGTATGTGTGGGTTTCTTCTGGTTTCCTCCAAAGACATGCATATTAGGTTGAGTGGCCCCTACATGATTACCCCTAGGAATGAGTGTGTATGGTTGTATGTGTGTGGCCCCGCGACAGACTGGCAACCTGCTCGGGGCGTACCGTGCCCCACACCTTAAATGAGCCAGGATGGGCTCCAGCACCCCCAGCAACCCGTAAGGGATAGACCAGCGGTCGGCAACCTTTGACACCGAAAGAGCCATTTGAACCCGGTTTCCACGGAAAAGAAAACACTGGGAGCCGCACATCTAAAATGAAAAAAAAAAAAACTTCTACTACTTTACCGCAGCATGTTTTCTTATGAAATCCACGCGCTACAGAGAAAATTACATTGTATTCATTTAATGAACACATTTTGAACATTTTGAATTCTTGAAAAATAATAACAATGAATGTCTCTTTCAAATAAATTAAAAAGCTGAATTTAAATTGTCCATGTAGCAAACGAAAGCAGAAAAATGCCATGAGGCGTCATCCTTATATCCATTCATCTAAAATGAAGATAACACTGTATATATTACTTTTTCTTACCTTTACACTTTGTATAAACAACTATAGTGTGGTTATGTCTTATGAAGTGCTACAGAGAAAATTAAATTTTACCGATGTAATGAACACATTTTGAATTCTTGAAAAAATAATAATGTCTGAATGTCTCTTTTGAATAAATTAAAAAGCTGAATTTAAATTGTGCATGCAGCAAACAAAAGGGAAAAATCCGTGAGCCGTCATCCTTATATCGCCTTGGGCTTTCAAAGTATGCAGCGGAGCATACTTTGTGATAGTTCAAGATCACAATAATCTTCAAATTTAGAACTAAAATAATATAAAAACTAACACAAATAAAACACACTTCAATTAAATACAAAAAAAATTTTTTTAGTAATTTATTTTCCCAAGCCAATCAGAGCCGCATTATAAGGATGAAAGAGCCGCATGAGGCTCCGGAGCCGCGGGTTGCCGACCGCTGGGATAGACGGTTAAGAAGGAGACTGACTGATTATTAAAGAAAAATAATTCCTAAATTTCCTCAAATCTGTGGAATGATGTGGAATTCATTCTATCTGTGAGTTCAGGAGTGGTTCAGGCATCTGGTCAGGATTACTCCCGACCACCTCGATGGTGAGGTGTTTCAGGCACGTCCCACTGGGAGGAGACCAAGAGGCAGACCCCGGACCTGCTGGAGAGACTATGTCTCACAGCTGGACAGGGAACACCTCAGGATCCTCCTGGGTGAGCTGGAGGATGCAGCCAAGGTGAGAGAAGCCTGGGCTTCCCGTCTGAAACTTTCCCCCTAACGACCCGGCCCCGGATGAGCCGCACAGCGGAGGATTACCTGAGTTGTGTCCTTCACAGAGCAGCTGCAGGAAGCGGAAAAGGTCACAGGTGAACTCATCGTCCTGCATGACTTTCTCACCTGGCCAGAGAGAGAGAAAAAAAACACACACACGACCAAGCAAACAGCAACACACACATGCACAACGACAGACGTGGATGTGCACAAACACACACAAGCACGAGCAAACACACAGACACACACAAACGGACGATCAGGAGGAGGCCATCAGGAGGGGAAGGAGAAACACACAAGAAGATGAGAGTGGAGTTAAAGAGGTGGTGCTGGTTATTCATCAGAAACACTTCCAGGTCGCACAGCCGCAGCATTTCACAGTCAGAGAGGAGGTGTGGATTAATCACATCAATCCACCCTCCTTAACAAGCTCGTTAGAGGACAGAAACGGGTAGAAAAAGTTTAAAAAAAAGTCTTCTGGACAGTTTAATTCTTGAACGAGACGTTTTGACTTCCATCTGGAAATCATTTTCAATCTGAATGAAATGGACTGAAAACTGGATCCATTTATACTCCGTGTCTTTACACAAACACACAAATGGAAATGAGACGCCAGCATGCACCGCGCACTACTTCTTCTACGGGGGAAATGGAGTCGGCGGCTGCTTACCGCAGTTGCGACACCTGTTGTAGCTCAATATTAATCCATATATAAGACGCTGCGGGTTAAAAGACGCATCGTGGACTTTAGAGAAAATTAAAGGTTTTTAGGTGCGCCTTGTAGTGCGGAGAGTACGGTATGTCTTACAGCTGGACAGGGAACACCTCAGGATCCTCCTGGGTGAGCTGGAGGATGCAGCCGGCGTGAGGTCCTCCAGCTCACCCAGGAGCTGGAGGATTTCGGGGGATCGTAGGTGAGCTGTATCCTCATACTGAGCTTCCCGTATGAGGCTGTTACCCTGACGACCCGGCCCCGGATAAGCGGAAGTCATTTCAAATTAGGGGTATTGTAAAAAAAAAAAAAAAAGGCCGCCAAAGGAGCAAAAGTTGAAGTTATGATTTTTAAACCTGAAATTATTGTAAATTTTTATAGACTTTGAAAATAAGCAAAACCATATTTTTTTTGTCTCAATTGTAGGAAAAAAAACAGATTATTTGTGAGTAAAAACAGAGTTTAAAAAAGGATCCTCTGTGCGTTGAGCAGCCGAGGCTGACTGTGCTCAAATGCTGCTGGAAACCATGAACATGTACAAGAAAAGGAAGAAAGATGAAACACATCACAGTAACTTCAGACAAAAACATTAACAAACCACATCTATAAAGAGTGAGAAGGTGAAACAGCTTACGGAGCAGGCTGATGGTCCAAAGGCTTCAATAAAAACATTCTAAAAACATGTTTCTAAGTAAACAAACCTTAATAACGTCCGACCGAGTTACTGGTTGACTGATTAAATTGGACGATTTTTTGCTGTTGCCGATCGGTTTTGATGGATTTCTCTTTTCCGCTGTGACATCACACACTGCAGGCAATGTTGAATCTGCTCCGTCGTGGAGGAGGAAAGCAGAAACCAACCTTTTTCATCTTGTTTATTGTTCTCTATGCGTTTTATGTACAAATAGGGATTAAATTTACGGGAGACCGACAGAAGGATCGATGCAGCATCCGCAAAAATCAGGATCCTGCATCAGTACGTCATAGTGAAGAAAGAGCTAGGCTGAAAAGCAAAGCTCTGGATTTACAAGCCGATTTAAGTTCCTACCCTCACCATGGTAACCAGGATCTACATTCCTACCCTCACCATGGTAACCAGGATCTACGTTACTACCCTCACCGTGGTAACCAGGATCTACGTTCCTACCCTCACCGTGGTAACCAGGATCTACGTTCCTACCCTCACCATGGTAACCAGGATCTACGTTCCTACCCTCACCGTGGTAACCAGGATCTACATTCCTACCCTCACCGTGGTAACCAGGATCTACATTCCTACCCTCACCATGGTAACCAGGATCTACGTTCCTACCCTCACCATGGTAACCTGGATCTACATTCCTACCCTCACCATGGTAACCAGGATCTACATTCCTACCCTCACCATGGTAACCAGGATCTACGTTCCTACCATCACCATGGTAACCAGGATCTACGTTCCTATCCTCACCATGTAACCAGGATCTACGTTCCTATCCTCACCATGTAACCAGGATCTACATTCCTATCCTCACCATGTAACCAGGATCTACATTCCTACCCTCACCATGGTAACCAGGATCTACGTTCCTACCCTCACCGTGGTAACCAGGATCTACGTTCCTACCCTCACCATGGTAACCAGGATCTACATTCCTACCCTCACCATGGTAACCAGGATCTACTTTCCTACCCTCACCGTGGTAACCAGGATCTACGTTCCTACCCTCACCGTGGTAACCAGGATCTACGTTCCTACCCTCACCATGGTAACCAGGATCTACGTTCCTACCTTCACCATGGTAACCAGAATCTATGTTCCTACCCTCACCATGGTAACCAGGATCTACGTTCCTACCCTCACCATGGTAACCAGGATCTACGTTCCTACCCTCACCATGGTAACCAGGATCTACGTTCCTACCCTCACCATGGTAACCAGGATCTACGTTCCTACCCTCACCATGGTAACCAGGATCTACGTTCCTACCCTCACCATGGTAACCAGGATCTACGTTCCCACCCTCACCGTGGTAACCAGGATCTACGTTCCTACCCTCACCATGGTAACCAGGATCTACGTTCCTACCCTCACCGTGGTAACCAGGATCTACGTTCCTACCCTCACCATGGTAACCAGGATCTACGTTCCTACCCTCACCATGGTAACCAGGATCTACGTTCCTACCCTCACCATGGTAACCAGGCTCTTCATATTTTCATAAATCTTCATAAAAGGTCCTTTTTGTCCCTGTTGGTTTGACGTATGATTAGTATTTTGGTAACTTGTAAAAACGATTCTATCTCATTTAAACTTGGGATCAATTGATTCACTGTTTGGTCGATTTTTCACTTTCATGAGACATCGATAGTCGGATAAAGTGCTGCTGATAGATTTCCGTCTGAAAGCCCGAACTTTTCAACCTCTCAGATTAACAAAGTCGACTCTGCTCCGACACAGAGGAAGAAAGCAGAAACAAAACCACACACTGCCCTCGTTAAACATAAACACAGGATAGAAAAGAAGGAAGGAAAGAGGATCTGAGTTTCTCTCCTCTTCTTGAAGAACAGCATGGCCACAAAAAGCCAGTGAGACGTTCCAACAACACTTAGTAAGAAGAAAGAAAGATCTATTAGAATGAATGGACAGGGCTGCAACTACTCACCTTTTACATTAGATTCTCTTTTTCTCTCAGTGTCTTTAATAAGTTACCGTATTTTTTGGACTATAAGTCACAGTTTTTTTTCATAGTTTTGTCGGCTGTGCGATTCATATTAAGAATTAGTAACACATGTTATCATCATTTCACACGTCATTTTCACACTTTACCAAAGGAAGGCGCTCTAGTTTAAACTCTGCCGGTAACATAAAAAACAACTGATGAGGAAAAAAATTCAGATGGAAAAGAACATCCTTTTCTGCAGTAGGGGTGTGCGATACCGCAAGTTTTGGTATCGATCCGATACCAATAAACACTAGACCAATATCGCCGATACCGATATTTAAATTTTTTAAATGACTATTTTTGCATCAAGGGTTAGGGTCATGTATATAGTATGACCAAGTATATGTATAAACACAGGTTGGTAGGTAGATCCATAGAAGTGACCAGTTACAAACAAATGTTAACTAATGTTAAAGATGATTATGTTGTACTTTTATAATTAAAATGTGAGCATCTCTATTAATGAGCGCTGCCTCTGGGAAACAGAAGGGGTCAGGGTTTTCTCCTCCGTTTCTGAAGTTTTTCTTTGGGGTGATTCTTTAATTTGTAGTGTTACCTCTATATTTAACAGCCTTTCTGCACATGGTGCCTCAAAGTACAGCCACACCATCTCTATCTACTTTCACCGACTTGCGTTTTTTTTTTTTTTTTTTTTTTCTGGCCTCGAGTCGCTGAGTCATGAGACAAGTCAAAGCCAATGAGAGGAGAGAGGGGGCGGGGCCACCTCGCTTAAACATACAGGCGCTACACACAGTGTTTACGCATATTTTGCAGACAGATAAGTTAAGTTGCCTTTTTGACAAAAAAACGGAAGCAAAGTACGAGGGGTAAAACTTCAACCAAAGTATCGATATTGTAGTTGGAGTATCGATCAATATCAATACTAGCGTTGGTATCGATATTAGGATCAATCCGCCCACCCCTATTCTGCAGATTACAAGCTGAAAATAGTCAAATTTGCTGCTGAAAACGGTGATCAATCAGCAGAAATAAAGTTTTTATTTAGTGATAAACTTGTAAAGAACTGGAGAAAAGCGGAGGTTACTCTAACTGGAATAAATAAAACAGAAAAATCTAATCGCGGGCTAAAAGCTAAGGGTCTACAGTTAGAGGAACGAGTTCATACATGGGTGTTTGAACAACGTGCTGCAGGGAGAGTAGTTGTGGACGGATCGAGACATGCTGAACTCATGGCTTACAAAGTGCCAACATCAGGATGGCTTCTTTAGAGCACGCAATGCTCTAAAGAAGCCATCTGCTTGTGATGGCTAGCATGTGCAGACAGCGCACATAATGAAAAGTTTCTAACTCCATTATTCCTGGAGGCTTAACCAAAACACTCCAGCCACTTGATATTTCCGTGAATAGGAGCTTTAAGGCCGTCTAGTGTGACCTGTGAGAGCAGTGGATGAAGGATGGTGAACGCAGCTTCACGGTAATCCGAACAATGCGACTTTCCTGGAAGACATTGGCTGGATCGACAAAACATTGGCTTCAGTGACAACCCTGTCACTGAAGCCAATGGTCGTAGGTTCAGATCCCTCGCATTTAAAACCAAGAGAGCCACATCCTCCATACCCACCTCAATCCGACTGCTGAATGGCTGAGGGGCCTTGTGACGGATGGGCATGTACTGGAAAATGATAAATGTTCTTATTTATTGATTTTATTGTTTTATTCTATTTTTATTTATTAATATTTTGTTGTTTTACGATGTTTTTTAATGAATGTGGTTTTGTATGCATTTGACTGTGTTGTCCCGGCGCTCTGGCTGTAAATGAAGTTCCTAACGGACAAAAAAAGTTATAATTGAATTGAACTGAAACAATCCTATCGGGATTCAGAGAGGCTGGAATAATTAGAACTGCGACTGAGGAGGAGTCGAATGTAAGCGACAGAGAGGAGGAAGCAGCGCACCGTCTACTTCCGGAGTTGGGGTAGTTGTTTAGAAGGGACGCCGAAGATGAAGATTTCATTGGATTTGGAGTGAAACTGATGGTGTTTTAAAAGCATGTTTTTTTTTTTGTAGTAGTTTTTATCAATGTCTTCAGTTCATATATAATGCACATTCTCAGTTTAATAATGGTAGTATGAGGCCCCCACCACCACCACCTGGATGCGCCCCTGACTATAATGTAACACCTGTTGTTCTCCATTTTATTTACTTAGAAAAATGCCTTTAAAAAAAAACATGTCTGCTTTTGGAGTTAAATTTTTTCAAATAAATTTCCCAGAAAATGCGACTTTAAATGTGGATTTTTCTTCATTTTGTGGATTTTTTTGGCTGATGCTACGTATCCTCAGGTGTGACTTACAGTCCGAAAAATACGGTAATCATCATGATGTGATGCAACTTCACCTTTTTTTTCTGTTTAAGTTGGTAAAATGTTGCATTTTCAAAACTCATTGCAGCCGTAAAGTGTGTGAATGGACGAAGGACACAGAGTTTGTTCACCTCAAGATAAACACCAGCACAGAAAACATTGTTTACTGGGACAAAAAACAACCATCTGACTGGGAGACAGAGAACATAGTGGAGGATGAGTGGTGGTGAGTTAAAGACTTTCATTAGGATTTATTTCAATGTGACAAATACCGTGCAAATCCTGAGTCGTCACAATAAAGTACATCTCACACCTGTGCTGCTAAACTAAGGATTTATTCTTAATTTAGGGGCATATTTACTAAAAAAAAAAAGTAAAGATTGAGACGACGCATCGATCTGTCCTGGTTAAAAAAGAAGTGAGACGAAAAGAAAAGCTCTGGATTTACCAGTCGATTGACGTTCCTATCTTCACCATGGTAACCAGGATCTACGTTCCTACCCTCACCATGGTAACCAGGATCTACGTTCCTACCCTCACCATGGTAACCAGGATCTACATACGTTCCTATCCTCACCATGGTAACCAGGATTTACGTTCCTACCCTCACCATGGTAACCAGGATCTACGTTCCTACCCTCACCATGGTAACCAGGATCTACGTTCCTACCCTCACCATGGTAACCAGGATCTACGTTCCTACCCTCACCATGGTAACCAGGATCTACGTTCCTACCCTCACCATGGTAACCAGGATCTACGTTCTTACCCTCACCATGGTAACCAGGATATACGTTCCTACTCTCACCATGGTAACCAGGATCTACGTTCTTACCCTCACCATGGTAACCAGGATATACGTTCCTACCCTCACCATGGTAACCAGGATATACGTTCCTACCCTCACCATGGTAACCAGGATATACGTTCCTACCCTCACCATGGTAACCAGGATCTACGTTCCTCCCCTCACTATGGTAAAGAGGATCTACATTCCTAACCGTTGCTCCGTTAGGATGCCTCCTGAGTGCCCTCAAACTAAAGGGCATGGAATGTAAGAGAGTCCTATATCCGAACCCTCGTGACCATCCATCTTTTACCAGTCTAGAATTTACTTAATGATTAGTAAATATGCCCCTGGACTCTAAACCAGCTTAGAACAGAACGGGTTGGAGGGTTTAACACTCAGGACCTGAACAGGACTGACACAACCAAACCAGAGAGAAAGAGAGAGACCAACCAACACACACGTAAATGGCAGAAGGTATAATTACCACGCTCATGACTGATGACTGAGGGAGGGAGGAAAGTGCAGTAAACCATGATGGGAAAAGAAAAACAGGGGGAAAAGAAAGAGAGAAAGAAAGTAAGACATAAAGAAACAAATAAATTACACACAGGGAAAAAAGAGCTTCAAAATTCTCACTTGAAGAATCTGGACGGCTGAGAATGACACGGAAGGATTTTATTTGGGATGGTGTGAGCGGGCGTCGGAGATGTTTACTTTGATCAAATGGTGATTGGATTTTAAAAACGTGTGTGATACAAAGTGCAGTGGTCCGTCTTGGTGATTTCGTTTCATGAGATGGTGCCTGGTTCCAGAGCCCAAGCTGTGCGTCGAGGTGAGTCCAACTATAACTAGCAGGAACCGCTCAACCTCGCGCACCAGCTCGGGCTCCTTCCCCGCCAGAGAAGTGACATTCCACGTCCCTGGAGCTAGCCTACGCAGCCGAGGATCTGACCGCCAGGATCCCCGCCGTTGGTTGCCATCCATCTTCTCCTTCACCCGACCCCTATGGCCCCTTCTGCAGGTGGTGAGTCCACTGGAAGGGCGGCCCATGTCCCCTGTTCGGGCTGAGCCCGGCCGGGCCCCATGGGTAAAAGCCCGGCCACCATGGTAACCAGGATCTACGTTCCTACCCTCACCATGGTAACCAGGATCTACGTTCCTACCCTCACCATGGTAACCAGGATCTACGTTCCTACCCTCACCGTGGTAACCAGGATCTACGTTCCTACCCTCACCGTGGTAACCAGGATCTACGTTCCTACCCTCACCGTGGTAACCAGGATCTACGTTCCTACCCTCACCATGGTAACTAGGATCTACGTTCCTACCCTCACCATGGTAACCAGGATCTACATTCCTACCCTCACCATGGTAACTAGGATCTACGTTCCTACCCTCACCATGGTAACCAGGATCTACGTTCCTACCCTCACCATGGTAACCAGGATCTACGTTCCTACCCTCACCATGGTAACTAGGATCTACGTTCCTACCCTCACCATGGTAACCAGGATCTACATTCCTACCCTCACCATGGTAACTAGGATCTACGTTCCTACCCTCACCATGGTAACCAGGATCTATGTTCCTACTCTCACCATGGTAACCAGGATCTACGTTCATACCCTCACCATGGTAACTAGGATCTACGTTCCTACCCTCACCATGGTAACCAGGATCTATGTTACTGCCCTCACCATGGTCACCAGCTGTGGGTGGTGACCGAAAGAATGAGATTCTTGGGTACAAGCGACTGAAATGAGCTTCCTCTGCAGGGTGGCTGGGCTCTCACTCAGAGATCGGGTGAGGAGCTCTGCCATCCGGGAGGAGCTCGGTGTCGAGCCGCTCCTCCTCCAGGTCGAGAGGAGCCAGATGGGGTGGTTCGGGCATCTGGTCAAAATGCCCTCCCGAGCGCCTGGCGGGCAAGATGTTTTGGGCACGTCCCACCGGGAGGAGACCTAGGGGCAGACCCCGGACTCGCTGGAGAGTCTATGTCTCACAGCTGGCCGGGGAACGACTTGGGATCCTTCCAGGTGAGCTGGAGAATGCAGCCGAGGAGAGACAGGCCTGGGCTGCCCGTTTGAGGCTGTTGCCCCCGCGACCCGACCCTGGAACAAGCGGAAGATGACGGAACGGAACGGAGATGGTGCCATTTTTCCATCCGGACGAGGGCTACGGTAGAGAACACCTTGATATCGTTAAAGGTGAGGGTGTGGTAATCCCTCTCTATCTGGTCTACCTTGTCCCAATCCCCAGGTGTGTCTTGTTTTCCATTGGACAGGTGTCCCTCTCTTCCCTGCTGGATCATTCGCCTGCTCCCCCTTCTGCTTCCCCTTCTCCACACTGCTCCTCTGGCCTGCAGTGCTCCCTTCATGCAGCCATGATGGTTCACCCTGCTATCTTGGTTCCTCCTGGTTCATGGAGCCCTGCCTTCCTGCTGAGCTCCGTCCATCTAACCTGGTCCCTCATCCTGCTGAGTTCTGTCTGGTTCTGCACTTCCTCCAATAAACTGGAGTTACATTTGGGTCCTACTTCACTACCCTCACCACTATGACACCCCCGCCCTATAACCAGGTGTGTCTTATGGTCATGAATAGAGGGAGAAGCCGTTGATTGTTTTGATGTATAAATAATTTAAATGAACTCCACCCCTTCGAGCGAGGAGGGGATCTCATCAGCTGGTGTTTGCTGTTACGTGACATGAGCTGTACGTCCTGTATGGTTATTCTCGTAGATGGTTGGACTCTGATTGGTTCTAAGAATAACTGATCAGTAACGGGGTCGTTAATCTGGTAACGAGTGTGTAATGATTGAACATGTAACAGGACAGATTCTATTGTTCTGTAAACATCTGAAAACCAAAACATGACGTGATGAGAACTGGACGGAACAGATGGGATTTAATGAGAAAATAAAATCTGTCTGAATGAAGGAACGTTACAGACGTTCATTTCCGGTTTTTATCCTCCTGAAAAGGAAGAATGACTTTTATATGAGCAACCAGATGAGGTTAGAGATCTTACCTGACCCCTCCTCGGTCACCATGCCCAGACCCTCCGCTTTGTTCTGCCTTTCAAACGCATTGAGGTCCAGAACGCTGAAAGAAAAGGAACAGGATCATAATGAGAAGGTGTTATCTCCTGAACCACTGAGGAGGTTTTAATTCAAACCGCCCACAGTTACTCAGTACTGACTATAGAAGAAATGATTAGGTTTTCAGGGTTCATGCAACCAAAATGTCCAGCTCCCATAAGTTACGATTCTAGAAAAATTAAATAAATAAACCTTGTTAATGGTTTATTTTCCAGTAATTCTGATGTTTCGTCACTAGATGGATCCAAAGATACAACAACACTGCTCCCATTAAAATGTGTGTGTCTCCGTGATGCCCACGCTGTCAAATAAACAGTGCGCCCAGATATGGAAAGCCATCAGGGCCGATACACGCACGTAAACAAGCACGTTAGATTTCAAACCAAGTGTGCTTGATTTGAAATTTAACATGCTTGATGATTAAACATCTAGCACGCTTGTTTATGTGGGTGTAGTGGTCCTGATGATTTTCCATACCGAGGTTAAATCTAACGCGCTCCACAGACTGACGTCCTTGCTTTTCTTCATTTTGATTGGAAGTTAAGCACATGTTTTCTCCTCATCCCAAGATTTTTATCCAATCAGGTGAGGGTACCACAGCATGCCATCCATCTGATCCTGTTCTGGCTCCTTTGTCAAATGTTAGAACTCAATGTGGCCTGTGAATTAAAAATTTTGCTCACTCCCGCTCTCGAGGGTCTGAATACCAGCTACATATAGCATCAAATTCGCTTAGGAGAAACGATCAACTTGAAATCCGTCCGGTAGTCTGCGATCGTCTGGTTGGACACCCCCAAGTTTCTTCTTCTTCTTTTGGCATTTCCCTCCAGGAGGCGCCACATCAAGTCAGTTTCTTCCATCTAACCCTATCTCCTGCATCCTCTTCGGTCACACCAACTATCTTCATGTCTTCCTTCACTGTATTCATGAACCTCCTCTTTGGTCTTCCTCTAGACCTCTTTCCTGGTGGTTCCAAACCCAGCATCCTTCTTCTGATGTACTCTCTCTCTCCTCTGCACATGTCCAAACCATCTCAGTCTGACCTCTCTGACTTTTAAACCTCTAACATGTGCTGTTCCTCTGATCCTGTCCATCCTGGTCACTCCCAGAGAGATCCTCAGCATCTTCATCTCTGATACAAACATCTCTGTTTCCTGTCGTTTCTTCAGTGCTACTTGGGCACCCCCAAGTTTGACGCTTCATTATTACTGTCCTGTTGTCTTCCGCTTATCCGGAACACAAGCTTATCCGGGGCCGGGTCGATGGGGCAACAGCCTCAGACGGGAAGCCCAGACTTCTCTCACCCTGGCTGCATCGTCCATCGTTCGATCAGTCTGTCGTTCGAGTCGAACGACAGACTATGTGAGACTGAGAGACATTGTATTTCCATCTATGTCTCACAGCTGTCTGGGGTCTGCCTCTTGGTCTCCTCCTGGTGGGACGTGCCCAAAATATCTCACCAGCGAGGTGCTCGGGTGGCATCCTGACCAGATGCCCGAACCATCCCATCTAGCTTCTTTCGACCTGGAGGAGGAGAGGCTCGACACTGAGCTCCTCCCGGATGGCAGAGCTCCTCATCCAATCTGAGTGAGAGCCCAGCCACCCTGCGGAAGAAGATCATTTCAGCCGCTTGTATCTGTGATCTTTTTCTTTCGGTCACCACCCACAGCTGGTTACCATGGTGACTGACTGACTACAATGAGGGTTCCCTTTAACTCCTGAGATGGAGGGTAAACGGAGGACAGGAATGTCTTACGGTTAATTTTTACCTGCACGACTGCATCAAACCAGCCAGACTCTGGAAAAATCCCACGTCTTTCTTCTCCTTCAAATAGTCCAACATTTTCTGTTAAAAAAAAGAAGAAAAACAATCATTTGGTAAAAATATGGAGTAAATTTAATCTTTCATGTGAAACCCTTTGAGACAGAAATTCTGTGATTTTGGGCTAAACAAATAAAACTGAATCTACGTTCCTACCCTCACCATGGCAACCAGGATCTACGTTCCTACCCTCACCATGGTAACCAGGATCTACGTTCCTACCCTCACCATGGTAACCAGGATCTACGTTCCTACCCTCACCATGGTAACCAGGATCTACGTTCCTACCCTCACCATGGTAACCAGGATCTACGTTCCTACCCTCACCATGGTAACCTGGATCTACATTACTACCCTCACCATGGTAACCAGGATCTACGTTCCTACCCTCACCATGGCAACCAGGATCTACGTTCCTACCCTCACCATGGTAACCAGGATCTACGTTCCTACCCTCACCATGGTAACCAGGATCTACGTTCCTACCCTCACCATGGTAACCAGGATCTACGTTCCTACCCTCACCATGGCAACCAGGATCTACGTTCCTACCCTCACCATGGTAACCAGGATCTACGTTCCTACCCTCACCATGGTAACCAGGATCTACGTTTCTACCCTCACCATGGTAACCAGGATCTATGTTCCAACCCTCACCATGGTAACCAGGATCTATGTTCCAACCCTCACCATGGTAACCAGGATCTACGTTTCTACCCTCACCATGGTAACCAGGATCTACGTTTCTACCCTCACCATGGTAACCAGGATCTATGTTCCTACCCTCACCATGGTCACCAGCTGTGGGTGGTGACCAAAAGAATGAGATCGCGGGTACAAGCGAAATGAGCTTCCTCTGCAGGGTGGCTGGGCTCTCACTCAGAGATCGGGTGAAGAGCTCTGCCATCCGGGAGGAGCTCGGTGTCGAGCCGCTCCTCCTCCAGGTTGAGAGGAGCCAGATGGGGTGGTTCGGGCATCTGGTCAGGATGCCCCCCGAGCGCCTTGCAGGCGAGGTGTTTCGGGTAAGTCCCACTGGGAGGAGACCAAGGGGCAGACACCGGACCCGCTGGAGAGACTATGTCTCACAGCTGGCCGGGGAACGACTTGGGATCCTTCCAGGTGAGATGGAGGATGCAGCTGGGGAGAGAGAGGCCTGGGCTGCCCGTTTGAAGCTGTTGCCCCCGCGACCCGACCCCGAAACAAGCGGAAGATGACAGAACGGAACGGAGTAGGAAGGGTGTCTTTGTTGTGACCTCACAGAGAGACATAAGTGTGCTCTGTGAGGACGATGAAACCCAGATGCATCTGTTTTAGATTTTCTGTTAAGGAATAAATATTGAAAATTGGGAAACTTGTTGAATCCTGGTAGTTTTTGAAATGCTTGGTATATTTTAATATTTAGGTATTTTGTAGTTTGATCACCAGCCTTCTCTCTTCAGTCTGAAGGGAAATGACAGATAATCCAAAAATAAATCCTCAGACCAGAACCATCAATAAAAAAACTTCATAATTACCTGCTGTACCGTCGAGTTCCCTCCGTTTAGAATGGCAATGCCCAGCTTCAGAGTGGACGCAACCATCAGACCCATCTCACCTAAAAAACACAGATCAGATTTTAAATCATAATTACGTTCCTTCGTCTTCCTCTTATCCGGATTGCCGGGGGCAACAGCCTCAGATGGGAAGCCCAGGCTTCTCTTCTCTCACCCCGGCTGGATCCTCCATCTCACCCAGGAAGATCCTGAGGTGTTCCCTGTCCAGCTGTGAGACATAGTCTCTCCAGCAGGTCCAAGGTCTGCCTCTGGGTATCAGCGGGGCATCCTGACCAGACACCCGAACCACCCCGTCTGGCTTCTCTTGAACCAGAGGAGCATCAGCTCTACTCAGAACTCCTCCCTGTATCTCTGAATGAGACCCCTGCAGAGGAAGCTCGTTTAAGACCGCTTGTATCTGTGATTTTGAGATTTCAGTCACCCAGACCCCTTTTTGAGTCGCCACCCTAACATGTTGGTGGTGACCGCAATGATTCTAGGACAGTGGTGTCAAACACAATTCCTGGAGGGCCGGTGTCCCTGCAGCTTCTCCATGTGTTCTTACATCTACACACCTGATTCTGGTTAACGAGTCATTGTGCCAAATTTGATTGGCTGTTGATTTTAGAATCAGAATCTACTTTAATGATCCCACACATGGAAATTTGTGTGTCACAGCAACAACTTCCTATCTGCTAAGTGAGTCGTTGTAGAGCCCGATCACGTACAGAAAGAAAGACCTCCGGTATCGAGATGTTCTCGAGCGGAGCTGTCTGAGCCTCTTGGAGAAGGAGCTCCGCTGTTCATCCAGGAGTGGGTAGAGAGGATGGTCAATGACCTCCTCTCTACCACTGCCTCAAGTGAGTCCTGTTTGCTGCCAATGACAGAGCCAGCCAGTCTGATTAGTTTATTCAGTCTGTTGGCGTCAATGTTTACTGTATGTGCATCAGCTGCATTGAACCAGGAACACATGGAAAACCTGCAGGGACACCGGCCATCCAGGAATTGAGTTTGACACCCCTGTTCTAGGAGCACTGAGCCCGTGGTAGGGTCACCCAAGGCAAACAGGTCCTTGGTGAGGGGCCAGTCTGACCATTGCTCTAAAAACCTTATGAGAAGACAACAATGGCCAAGTTTCTTTTGCCCGGGGGCAGGACATCAGGGCTCCTTTATGGAGCCAGGGCTATTGGTGGGGGCTGAGACCCTGGTGGCCGGGCTTCAACTCATGCTGACCAACCAGGATAACCCCAAACAAGGTACATGGCCTCCCCTCCAGTGGACTCACCACCTACAGGAGGTTGCATAGGGGTTGGATGAAAGAGGAGATGGGCGGCTGCCGACGGCGGAGACTCTGGCGGTCAGACCCTCGGCTAGATTATATTAACCCATCCCCCTTTTTTCCTGCCATCTATCATCGTCTCTACTGTGTGTTTGCTCACCTTTACTGGCGCTGATGGTCTGCAGTACCATCTCAGCGGCTCCGCGGTCGTGCAGTCGTGCCTGCTGATACAGCAGCTTCTGCTTCTCCATCTCTTTCTCCTGTTGGTTTCACACCATGAGCGTTACGGTCCGTACTGATTACCTGAGCTCACCACGAAGACGAGGCATCACCAACCTCAAAGCTCTTCACTTCACCATCTTCATCCTCCTCATCGTGGCAGCTCTGAGGAGTTAAAGTATGACAGGATGGATTAATGGAGGAAGAGGAGGGTAAACGTGTCACAGGTCATGATGGTACCTTGGCCATGATGTCAGCGTAAGCCATGTACAGATTGTCTTCATCCAGTTTACTGAAAAGGAAACAAGAAAAAAATCACTACCAACAAAAACAAGAACTTTTAAGGAATCTTTTTGTGCCCGAACTTTACTGGAGCGGTGAGAAAATTCCTCACAAATTCATGGGTCAACTACTGTAAGTCTCTTCTTTTGGTTTGCCCAACAAATCCCTTCAGAGACGACAGCCCGGTTCATCACCAGGACTCCATGATGTCACCATATAACACCTAACCTCTGACATCATCACTTCTTCTTCTTCTTTCATCATTTCCCTTCAGGGGTCTCCACAGCAAGTCAGTTTCTTCCATCTAACCCTATCTGCTGCATCCTCTTCAGTCACACCAACTATCTTCATGTCTTCCTTCACTGTATCCATGAACCTCCTCTTTGGTCTTCCTCTAGTCCTCTTTCCTGGTGGTTCCAAACCCAGCATCCTTCTTCTGATGTACTCTCTCTCTCTCCTCTGCACATGTCCAAACCATCTCAGTCTGACCTCTCTGACTTTAAAACCTCTAACATGATCCTGTCCATCCTGGTCACTCCCAGAGAGATCCTCAGCATCTTCATCTCTGATACAAACATCTCTGTTTCCTGTCTTTTCTTCAGTGCTACTGTTTCTAGACCAATCAGCATGGCCGCTCTCACCACACTGTCTCTAGACCAGCGGTCGGCAACCCGCGGCTCCGGAGCCGCATGCGGCTCTTTCATCCTTATAATGCGGCTCTTGGCCCATCTAAAAAAAATTACTAAAAAAATTTTTTTTTGTATTTAATTGAAGTGTGTTTTATTTGTGTTAGTTTTTATATTATTTTAGTTCTAAATTTGAAGATTATTGTGATCTTGAAATATTAAAATATTAATTAAATTATTTGATATTATTTTTTCGTCGCTCAAAATAGACGTCACACTGCGGAAGCTGGTATACCCGCTGAAACGCCGTCTATTTTGAGCGACTTTCAATCCCGGCAAAACCAATGGAGAAATGTAAGAAAAGAAAAATATCTCAAGAAAATAGAACATTCAATGATGCCTGGGCAGATTCATTTGCATTTACCTCGGGCGAGACTGGCCTACCAGTATGCCTAATTTGTGGAGAAAAACTGGCTAACAATAAACGGTCAAATGTCGCAAGACATTTTAACAATACACACAGAGCCTTTGCTGAAAAATATCCAGAGGGAGAAGAGAGGAAAAAAGCTGTTTCGGAACTTATGCAGAAGGATGACCGGACGAAAAATCAATTCAAGAAGTGGGTGAAGTCTGCAAATACAACTACATATGCAAGCTTTGTGGCCGCTCAGGAAATAGGCAGGCATGGGAAACCGTTCACAGATGGAGAATATATGAAAGAATCATTCCTTAAGATTTCAGAACACTTATTTGCGGACTTTAAAAACAAAGACGAAATTGTGCAGAAAATCAGAGAGATGCCTCTCTCTGCGAAAACTGTCAAAGACAGAACCATAAAAATGGCAGAAAATATCACAAAACAGCAAATCAAAGACATCAATTCAGCAGCAGCATACTCAATCGCCTGTGATGAGTCCAAAGACAAAACGGACATTGAACAAATAGCGCTGTTCTTCCGATATGTGAATTCTGCTGGACCACAGGAAGAAATGGTTGAGCTGATACCACTAAAATGCCAGACACGGGGGGAGGACATCTGTGAGGCTGTGCTTGATTGTTTACGAGCCAAAGAAATAAAAACAACCCACCTCGTGTCGGTGGCTACCGATGGGGCACCGAGTATGACTGGAGCGCACAGGGGCTTTGTGGCTTTGCTGCAGAAATCACTGGATAGAAAGCTGCTGACTTTTCATTGCATCCTGCACCAAGAGGCATTGTGCGCGCAAAGTTTTCCTCCAGAATGCACAGAGGTCATGAATGTTGTTATTCAGATTGTCAATGAAATAATGGCAAAAGGTTTAAATCACCGCCAGTTCCGTTCATTACTGGATGAGGTGGAGAGCGCATACTCTGATCTCCTGCTGCATAACAGAGTCCGGTGGCTGTCCAGAGGAGAGGTGCTTCAACGTTTTGCTGCATGTCTGGGAGAGGTGAAAACTTTCATGAGCAGCAAAGGGCTCACCTTTCCTGAGCTGGAACAGCCAGAGTGGCTGGAAAAACTCCACTTCATGGTGGACATGACAGCGAAACTAAACACGCTGAACACAACGCTTCAGGGGAGAGGAGGCACAGCGCTGCACATGCTGGAGGAGGTGTTGGCGTTTGAGCGCAAACTGACAGTTTTAGCCAGAGATTTACAGAGAGGCACACTGTCTCACTTCCCCTCTTTAAGGGAGTTCAAACAAGCTCACGGAGTGATCAATTCAGAGTATTTGCAGTCTACAATCACCACAATGCAAGCGTCGTTTGGTAAACGATTCCGTGAGTTCAGAGAGGAAAAAACCACATTGTCCTTCCCCGTCACTCCCCTGACCATTGATCCATCCCTGCTAAACGTGACTGCATTTGCAGGTGTAAGTCAACCTGCTCTGGAGCTGGAGCTGGCTGACATAGCTGACAAAGACATTTGGGTGTCCAAATTCAAACGCTTGACAGAGGACCTTGAAGATGTTGCCCGTCAGAAGGCCACTCTTGCTCAGAATCACAAATGGAGTGATATTGAGAACCTCCCGAGACCGGACAAACTCATATTTGAAACATGGAATGCCATCCCCGACACCTACACGAACATGAAGAAATATGCCTTTGGAGTCCTGTCGATCTTCGGATCCACATATGTATGTGAGCAGCTATTCTCCACCATGAACTGCATTAAAAACAAACACCGCTTACGGCTCACAGATGACAGCTTACAGTCCTGCGTAAAGATTAAAGTGACTTCGTACAGCCCCGATTTGCAGAAGCTGTGCGCAGAGGTTCAGGAGCAGAAGTCCCATTAACCAGGTAAAATAAATATTTATGCAGATATTTTGCAAATATTTAATTTTCATTGTTTAGTGACACAGTGCTTTTTCCCCCAATTTATTTTATATATTCAAGTCAAGGCTCCGCTGCATACTTTGAAAGCCCAAGGGCCTTGGGCCAAGGCGATATAAGGATGACGGCTCACGGATTTTTCCCTTTTGTTTGCTGCATGCACAATTTAAATTCAGCTTTTTAATTTATTTGAAAGAGACATTCATTGTTATTATTTTTCAAGAATTCAAAATGTTCAAAATGTGTTCATTAAATGAATAAAATATAATTTTCTCTGTAGCGCGTGGATTTCATAAGAAAACATGCTGCGGTAAAGTAGTAGAAGTTTTTTTTTTTTTTTTCATTTTAGATGTGCGGCTCCCAGCGTTTTCTTTTCCGTGGAAACCGGGTTCAAATGGCTCTTTCGGTGTAAAAGGTTGCCGACCGCTGCTCTAGACCAATCAGCATGGCCGCTCTCACCACACTGTCTCTAGACCAGCGGTCGGCAACCTTTGACACCGAAAGAGCCATTTGAACCCGGTTTCCACGGAAAAGAAAACACTGGGAGCCGCACATCTAAAATGAAAAAAAAAAAAAACTTCTACTACTTTACCGCAGCATGTTTCTTATGAAATCCACGTGCTACAGAGAAAATTACATTTTATTCATTTAATGAACACATTTTGAATTCTTGAAAAATAATAACAATGAATGTCTCTTTCAAATAAATTAAAAAGCTGAATTTAAATTGTCCATGTAGCAAACGAAAGCAGAAAAATGCCATGAGGCGTCATCCTTATATCCATTTATCTAAAATGAAGATAACACTGTATATATTACTTTTTCTTACCTTTACACTTTGTATAAACAACTATAGTGTGGTTATGTCTTATGAAGTGCTACGGAGAAAATTAAATTTTACCGATGTAATGAACACATTTTGAATTCTTGAAAAAATAATAATGTCTGAATGTCTCTTTTGAATAAATTAAAAAGCTGAATTTAAATTGTACATGCAGCAAACAAAAGGGAAAAATCCGTGAGCCGTCATCCTTATATCGCCTTGGGCTTTCAAAGTATGCAGCGGAGCATACTTTGTGATATTTCAAGATCACAATAATCTTCAAATTTAGAACTAAAATAATATAAAAACTAACACAAATAAAACACACTTCAATTAAATACAAAAAAAATTTTTTTAGTAATTTATTATCCCAAGCCAATCAGAGCCGCATTATGAGGATGAAAGAGCCGCATGAGGCTCCGGAGCCGCGGGTTGCCGACCGCTGCTCTAGACCAATCAGCATGGCCGCTCTCACCACACTGTATCTAGACCAATCAGCATGGCCGCTCTCACCACACTGTCTCTAGACCAATCAGCATGGCCGCTGTCACCACACTGTATCTAGACCAATCAGCATGGCCGCTCTCACCACACTGTCTCTAGACCAATCAGCATGGCCGCTGTCACCACACTGTCTCTAGACCAATCAGCATGGCCGCTCTCACCACACTGTCTCTAGACCAATCAGCATGGCCGCTGTCACCACACTGTCTCTAGACCAATCAGCATGGCCGCTGTCACCACACTGTCTCTAGACCAATCAGCATGGCCGCTCTCACCACACTGTCTCTAGACCAATCAGCATGGCCGCTCTCACCACAGTTTTGTACACTTTTCCTTTCATTTTAGCTGAAACTCTTCTGTCACACATCACACCTGATACTTTCCTCCACCCGTTCCAGCCTGCATGCACATGCTTCTTCACCTCTTTTCCACACTCTGGAACTTTCACATTACTGGCTTCCAATAAAACAAAGGATTATTTTCAAAATTCTCCTGCACTTTCAAAGGAATTCATAATCTGGCCCCGCCCTACATCTCGGCCCTGGCCTTACCCTACACCTGGTACCTGTTACAAATCTTCATTCCCTCTCGGTCGCTCCGTTCCTCTTCTTCTCTCACCTGCCAGTCTCGTTGCCAGGGAGGCGGAGCCTTCAGTCGCTCTGCTCCCCAGCTTTAGAATTCTCTCCGCTCTGAGTTAAATCTTACGTATTCCTTCCCACTTTTTGAATCCAGCCTCAAAACTCATCCGGACATGTGGTCGATTTAGACCACTTCATCTACCAATTAAAACGCAGCCACGACGCCAACGAGTCACTACCACAACCCTTTCATGTCTCTGATTTGATGAGAGCAGGGCTTAACTTCACTGAGACGAATGAAAGAGTTTCATCACCATTTCTCTGTGAGCGCGGTGCGGCTGAAGAGTTGAATGAGTTGGTGCAGAGGGTCGATGTGTTTCACCCCCTCCTCTTCCTCACACGTCTCCTGCTCTCC
This sequence comes from Neostethus bicornis, assembly GCA_902685375.1. Classification (NCBI taxonomy): domain Eukaryota; kingdom Metazoa; phylum Chordata; class Actinopteri; order Atheriniformes; family Phallostethidae; genus Neostethus; species Neostethus bicornis. Next base: position 1,213,019 of record LR738559.1, read on the forward strand.
TGCTTTCTACAAACACACAAGCAAACGTTCTGATTGGTTTTCCTTTTAAATCCCAGCGATGCTACAGACACACTTACAGCCAGGTCTTCGATCAGTTTGTCTTCAAAATAATGCTCCTCTGCTTCGATCCAGGACTTCTCGTAACCCTGCAGGAACAGGTTGACGGCCCTGTGCCTGGTTTTAGGGAAACAGACGTTAACGATCTGCTTGGTGAACGTTTCCTGGTTCTGTTTTTGTTTTACCTGGGCAGGTTGTAAAGAGGAGCCATCCGGAAACACGCCACCACGGCTCGCTTTCTCTGTTTGGAAAGCAGTTTGTGCCAAACGGCTTTCTTACTGCGCTGTGGATGTTCTACCTGCTGGGGCGGAGACAAAGTATGACGAAGCTGGACGATGTAAAAATGTTAGAGGTTTTCTGTTTAATCTAAACAGTCCTAATCCAGTCCCATTGGTTTCTCCTTAAATCTAGAGGGAGTCCCCGAGTTCCCCACGACCCGGTTATGGATGAGCAGTTTCAGAAGACGAGACATTGTCTCTCCAGCAGTGTCATGATTCCTGAACCACTCCATCTGGGTTTTCTCAAACTGGAGGAGCAACGGCTCTACTCTGAGCTCCTCCCCCTATCTCTGAATTAGAGCCCAGCCACCCTGAAGAGGAAGATCATTTCAGTCGCTTGTATCTGTGATCTCGTTCCTTCGTCACCACCCACACTGGTTACCATGGTGAGGGTAGGAACGTAGATCCTGGTTACCATGGTGAGATAGGAACGTAGATCCTGGTTACCATGGTGAGGGTAGGAACGTAGATCCTGGTTACCATGGTGAGATAGGAACGTAGATCCTGGTTACCATGGTGAGGGTAGGAATGTAGATCCTGGTTACCATGGTGAGTGTAGGAACGTAGATCCTGGTTACCATGGTGAGGGTAGGAATGTAGATCCTGGTTACCATGGTGAGGGTAGGAACGTAGATCCTGGTTACCATGGTGAGGGTAGGAACGTAGATCCTGGTTACCATGGTGAGGGTAGGAACGTAGATCCTGGTTACCATGGTGAGGGTAGGAACGTAGATCTCCAGCAGGTCCAGGGGTCTGCCTCTGGGTCTCTTCCTGGTGGGACAGAACACCTCACCAGCGAGGGAGGCATCCTAACCAGATGCCAGAACCATCCCATCTGGCTTCTCTTGACCCGGAGGAGCAACGGCTCTATTCTGAGCTCCTTCCTCTATCTCTGAGTCAGAGCCCAGCAGAGGTAGCTTGTTAAAAAATCTGGTAAAAGGTAATAAATTGACTAAAATTTGGAGCTCCTAATTTCAATCTGCATCCCTAAAAAACTAAAAAAAATCCCAGTGATGGTAGAATTTCCGATCTACAATCTTATTGGATTGAAATCCTAACTCTGAGACAAACTGACACACGTCCAGACCTGGTCCAGGTGAAACAGCACATGAGCGATGATCAGGACTCTCTCCACCGTCTTCTCCGGGTCAGAAGTGTCTCCATAGTGATTCGGAAGGTCTCTGTAGAGCGCCATCTGCCAGCGGATAGCGGGATCCTCCAACTGAACAGTAAACATCAGAGTTTATAATCCATCCTGAGAAGCAGCGAGGACGAGCTTTACCTTTCCCTGAAGATGTAGATTATTCCTGATGATGTCACGGACTTCCTCCTCTGTGTCTTTCTGTTGATCAAAAAACAGAATCACACACACTCTCTCAAAAACACACATACAAGTCCCACGCAATGCTTTGGGTGAGGAGGGGCCATAAGTGAGAACAAACTTAACAACGGGATTTCACGTCACAGACTCCAATAACACTAGAAAAAGCTGTTAGATTGATTTTTTTTTTTTTTTAAATAAAGAACCGTTCCCAGGGGGCGTTAGCCTAGTGGCAGAATTGCCGTCTTTTGACCGGGACAACTTGGTTCGATTCTAAACCGATCCGTGGCGCAGAAAAGGTTGAGGACCTCTGGCCTAAACCATCAGACCGTTTTACTCTATGGAAACTTTTCCTTCAAATTGGCTCATTTTTGAGAAAATGTCAACCAATTAATCAGAGGTTGTCTTTTCTCGGACCCTGTAAATCGGCGTCGGTCTCAGTAGGAACCAAAGCAGTGTTAGCTCCTCTACCTGAATGAAGCGGCTCTTTGCCAGAGCAACAAGCTCCTGCTCTCCTGGAGCGCAGATGTTCAGTCCCACAGGCAGGAGGCGCTTTAGAGTAGCTACGATCAAACTGGTCTGCATGGAGTACCGGTCGCCCTTTCTCTTCATCTTCTTCCTCTCCTGGTCGGAAACGATTCCCTGAAAGATTGAAGGATGACTGATGAACCGATCCGTCCGGGATCGATGAGGGTTTATTAATCCCACTCCTTCAGGAGCTCCTTCCTACCTTTGACATCTTACACTTTGTGTCGGAGATGAGGAAGGACATGTTGTTGATTTCATTCTGAACCACAAAGTTCTGCTCTTCTCTCTTGAAATTCTGTGGAGAGAGAAATTCAAACATTATGTTGTCATTAGTTTATGTTTCTTTAGGACAACGGCAAGGGATTGTTTTCATTTTGGATTTAATGCACAAAGAAGTGAGTGGATTTTATTCCATAACTGCATTCTTAGTTGGATTTATCGGACTGTTAGGAAACAGTCTGACCTCTCAGCGTCGAGATTCACTTGCCTCATAGTGGGCTGGTGTTCTATCCAACTCTGTAGTCTCATCTAAACAACCGGATGTGAACAACCGGTCTTAGAACCGAAAGTAACTACACATTAAATGAATAAAAAAACTTGTATGTTTTAAAATTGAAGATCTTTTGTTGAAAAAAACCAGAGCAGGAGCAAAAAACACTAATTCAGATAGAAGTTAGCGCCATGCCAGGTGGCAGATCTCGATGGTTAGATCATCTGGAAGGGAGGGGGGGCTGGATGACGCATTCTGGGCATGCGCACAGGCGCCAAGTCGCAGATCTTGAAGGTTGCAGATCTCTTTAGAACACCTGCACTTGGTCCTCCTTCTTCCCTCAGCATCCACGTTGTGACACATCCCGCTTAGACCACGCCTCTAGAACTTAAAATCCCTCACCGTGGTAACCAGGATCTACGTTCCTACCCTCACCATGGTAACCAGGATCTACGTTCCTACCCTCACCATGGTAACCAGGATCTACATTCCTACTCTCACCATGGTAACCAGGATCTACGTTCCTACTCTCACCATGGTAACCAGGATCTACGTTCCTGCCCTCACCATGGTAACCAGGATCTATGTTCCTGCCCTCACCATGGTAACCAGGATCTACGTTCCTACCCTCACCATGGTAACCAGGATCTACGTTCCTACTCTCACCATGGTAACCAGGATCTACGTTCCTACCCTCACCATGGTAACCAGGATCTACGTTCTTACTCTCACCATGGTAACCAAGATCTACGTTCCTACTCTCACCGTGGTAACCAGGAGCTACGTTCCTACCCTCACCATGGTAACCAGGATCTACGTTCCTACTCTCACCATGGTAACCAGGATCTACGTTCCTACCCTCACCATGGTAACCAGGATCTACGTTCCTACTCTCACCGTGGTAACCAGGAGCTACGTTCCTACCCTCACCATGGTAACCAGGATCTACGTTCCTACTCTCACCGTGGCAACCAGGAGCTACGTTCCTACCCTCACCATGGTAACCAGGATCTACGTTCCTACCCTCACCATGGTAACCAGGATCTACGTTCCTACCCTCACCGTGGTAACCAGGATCTATGTTGCTACCCTCACCATGGTAACCAGGGTCGCAGGATAAGTGGAAGACGACGGAACGTAAAAAGTTTGTGGATAAAAACGTACTTTTTTAAGTTCTGCACTAGCCAAGAAAACCTAAAAATCGAAATGAAATCTTAACGTGTATAGACCTCGTGCCAGGTCTGTAGTGAAGCATAACTTCACCGCAGTGCAAGAGGAGATGCTGGTCTCCAAAGGGGCGGAGCATAAAGCAGTAGTTTCTCCAGCAAACAGCTGTGGTTGGGTTTTCCACATGTAGAGTGGGAGGCGGTTATCTCAGCTACTCTCAGAAGAACACGATGACCTTTCACTGATCTCTGGTCAGTAATAAAAAAAAAGTCCGAGAGCCAAGACTTTAGCTTTTTAGTCTAATCCAGGTTGCTTTTTCAATTAAACAGTCTGACCTCACAGCATGTGGATTTGCTTGTTCCACGTCAGACAGGAACATTTTTATCTAACCAATTGTTCCTTTCTGGTGGGGACTAGACGTGACGTCTGTACGCACTTGAACAGTCAGTTTAGTCCAAAAAACAAAGTAATAACAACCTTTTCCTGAGTAAACTTTCTAAATCTGTAAATTCTCAATCTGGGGAATCATTACCAACACGGACCGTATCGCAGGTATAGAACTACAAACATGGAAGACGAATGCTTGAGTTCATGTTGCACCGTTATCTCTGTTCTCTGATTGGGTAGAATGTTTTCCCATCGCTGCCATCGCAAGATAATCCCTGCAACCCATGACCTAGTTGCTGGAGAAAATGAAGTTGAGTGGAGGCACTAGGTGGCGCCAGAGCCGATTATTTTGTTTGTAAAATAAAGGGCAGCGATTTCTATTATATTAGTAAAAGCTTTCAATTTTTTGCATTAAAAAAAAAATCTAAATGTTCCGGCTCCATGGTGGCTTCACAGCAAGAAGGTCAGGGGTTTGAGTTCTGGAGTGGGGACGAGGCTTAAAACACTGTTCTTTCTGCGTGTAGTTTGCATGTTCTACCTGTGTATATGTGGGTTTTCTTTAGTTTCCTCCAAAAACATACATGTTAGGTTGATTGGCTGCTAGGAATGAGTGTGTGTGTGTGTGTGTGTGTGTGTGTGTGTGTGTGTGTGTGTGTGTGTGTGTGTGTGTGGATGGTTGTCTGTGTGTGGCGACTTTATATGGTACCCTGCCTCTGGCCTTGAACCAGCCGGGATAGGCTCTGCCACTCCCTAAGATAAATCAAAAAACATTCTCACGTGAGATTTTGCCCAGAAGATGAAGATTTCCGCCACCATCCTGAACAGCTCCTCTGCCTCTGGGTTGGACTCTTTCAGCCATTTGGCTCTGTGGGATACACCGGATCATTCTCATCAACAGTTTAACAACTTAACACCTCACAGGAAGTATGATCAGTACCTGTTATAGTCCACAAATCGTATAAGTAGAGGATAGAAAGCATAGAGGTCTCTGACCAGGATGGTAAACTGGTCCATAATGAGAAGCTCTGTCTCAGACATTTCTCCTCTTCCTTCGGCTTTGCTGTGTTCTTCATCCATCAGAACGACGGCTGCTTTCTGAGACAGAACGTTGAGATCGTTAGTCTGAAGTCGATTATCAGAAAAAAAAGGACCTTTTTATGACTCAAAACTCATTTTCAATGCAGATGATATTCTGGTATTCAAAACATAGAGGTACCGTGTCCTCAAATAGTCAATATGTTCCTACCCTCACCATGGTAACCAGGATCTACCTTCCTACCCTCACCATGGTAACCAGGATCTACCTTCCTACCCTCACCATGGTAACCAGGATCTACCTTCCTACCCTCACCATGTTAACCAGGATCTACGTTCCTACCCTCACCGTGGTAACCAGGATCTACGATCCTACCCTCACCATGGTAACGAGAATCTACGTTCCTACCCTCACCATGTTAACCAGGATCTACGTTCCTACCCTCACCGTGGTAACCAGGATTTACGATCCTACCCTCACCATGGTAACCAGGATCTACCTTCCTACCCTCACCATGGTAACCAGGATCTACCTTCCTACCCTCACCATGGTAACCAGGATCTACGTTCCTACCCTCACCGTGGTAACCAGGATCTACGTTCCTACCCTCACCATGGTAACCAGGATCTACGTTCCTACTCTCACCATGGTAACCAGGATCTACGTTCCTACCCTCACCATGTTAACGAGGATCTACGTTCCTACCCTCACCATGGTAACCAGGATCTACGTTCCTACCCTCACCATGGTAACCAGGATCTACGTTCCTATCCTCACCATGGTAACCAAGATCTATGTTCCTACCCTGACCATGGTAACCAGGATCTAGATTCCTACCCTCACCATAGTAACCAAGATCTATGTTCTTACCCTCACCATGGTAACCAGGATCTAGATTCCTACCCTCACCATAGTAACCAGGATCTATGTTCCTACCCTCACCATGGTAACCAGGATCTACGTTCCTACCCTCACCATGGTAACCAGGATCCATGTTCCTACCCTGACCATGGTAACCAGGATCTACATTCCCAACATCACCATGGTAACCAGGATCCCAGGATAAGTGGAAGATGTGAATAAAAACATACTTTTTTAAGTTTCTCCATCAACGGCAGGAAGTGAGTCTTCAGCAGGTCGGCTTTGGCTTTGCTGATGATCGGCTGAGAAAAAACTTCAAAAAGAAAGAAGAAAATATTGAAAAATGAGACCAGTTTAAATTATCTTTGACCAGATTTAAGGATGAATAAACACCAGCCAGTCTTTTCATCCAAGCCCCCTCGTCGATCCCCAGGTTGTTGTAGATGATTTTCAGGATGTTTCCTAGAAGAGTGTTGATGTGTTCAGAGGTAACAGATGTGCAGCAGCTGTCTGCTTTGTCGGGGTTGTTCTCAGGTCCGTGTTCCCACCAGTGGGACATGTAACTGCAGAGCATGGGCAGCACCACCTAGAGGGGAAAAGAAACACGTCTCAGAAAACAAAATCATCAAAGTCATTTCTTCATGTTTTTAACATTAACTCGATTTTGAGACAAAATAATCTCCCTAATTGGGTCGCAGGGGCTGGCGGAGCCTACCCCCGGCAGAATTATCCCAAACAGGTCGCCAGTCTATTGCGGGGACACACACACACACACTCATTCCTACCGTTAGGGATAAACGGTTCAGAAGAGAAAAAGCATGTTTTTTTTTTGGGACAGTTGGAGGAAAAACTTGCTATCTGAAGAAAACCACCGCATACACGGAGCAAACATGCATACTCCACAAAGACAGAACTGTGTTTCAACCCTCACGCCCACTCCAGGACACGAACCCCTGATCTTCTTGCTGTGAGGCCACCTGTGGTCACCAGCTGTGGGTGGTGGCCGAAAGAATGAGATTGAGTATCCATGCGGCCAAAATGACGTTCCTCCGCAAGGTGGCTGGGCTCTCACTTAGACCGGGTGAGGAGTTCCGCCATCCGGGGGGAGCTCGGAGTAGAGCCGCTACTCCTCCAGGTCAAGAGAGGCTGGATTGAGTGGTACGGGCATCTGGTCTCCTCCCACCAGGAGGAGACCCAGAGGCAGACCCCGGACCTGCTGGAGAGACTATGTCTCACAGCTGGACAGGGAACACCTCAGGATCCTCCTGGGTCGGAGTGAGAGAAGCCTGGGTTTCCCGTCTGAGACTGTTGCAGCCGCGATCTGGCCCCGGATAAGCAGAATACGACGGAACCGAATGGAATGTTCATGGAATGTACTGGAGTGTTCATCATGTTGGAGTTTTTTTGCCTTAGCGGGTGAGCGTGAGATAGGTCCGCCCTATGCGGGTGCTTAGCATGTCTGTTATGGCTCCTATCCCCTTCCAAAGCGCTGCACAGTGAGGTTGTGAAAGTTAAACGAGGCTCCACGTTACAAAGTCAAAGATCTAAATCCATTCTGATGGATTTCAGTTAGTCCTTCACCTCCATAACGTGGGGCATCTGGGTGTATCTCATGCCAGACTCCGCCAGCTCCATGATCTCCTCCAGAGACTTCTCTAAGTTTGGGACGAGAGGACAAACGTCTCCAACCGGACCTGGAAGACCTAAAGCTGAGAAACAAGAATGATCAAGTCAGTTTTTTAGAAATCACAGGTTCATTAAACACAGGATGATATTTTCCTCTTCATCTCTCTGTTTCAGATTTTTAATCTGTGTTCCACAGTTTTAGTTTGTCTACAGGTAGGACTACCGCTCCAAGATGGCAGCTGGAGCCGCCAATGTGGGGTCTACTCTTTATGTCTATGTGAGCCACACCCAAGTCAGACATTGTTTCTCCTTATATGGTGATTTCCTCTAAAGACAGATGGACCTGAAGTCGAGGTGTCCTGGAGAGACTGACTGAAGCCATCGGCCCCTCTGACCATCACACACCAAACAAACACACACTACTTCAGACTCGGCAATGAAGTAAGAAGTGTTGAGGTGAAGTGTCTTACCCATGGACACACCCACTATTTAATCTCAACAACTGTCCCACTGGAGTACCAGGGGTCCGACCGTCCCACTGGAGTACCAGGGGTTCGACCGTCCCACTGGAGTACCAGGGGTTCGACCGTCCCACTGGAGTACCAGGGGTCCGACTGTCCCACTGGAGTACCAGGGGTTCCAGTGGTCTCCCATCCAAGTACAGCCCAGACCCAGCCTGCTTAGCTTCAGAGATTTGACAGGGTCAGGCTTTGACGGGCTGGTATGACCATAGCTGGAGGATGCAGCCGGGGTGAGAGAAGCCTGGGCTTCCCGTCTGGGCTGGGTAAGAGGAAGACAACGAAACAGAACGAAACATTTCACACACATAATGCTGGATCTGTTCCTCTGGAGTGAATGTCTAAAGATGGAACCGTATTTTAAACGCTCCAGTAATTTAAAAACGTGTGAAAACCAATGGTTTCAAATTAAATCTGAATGCCTGTGAAACCAAAACGAATCTTTTTGGGAATGTAAGATGAGAGTAGAACGGCCATCCTGCTCGTACCTGCTCGGTCTTTGCTTCCTCTGCTGTTGTAGATGGAGATGTTGTTAAATTTGTTCATGTGGGGTTCCAGGAAGGCGACAGGGAAGGCTGCTGAGAAGGCTGCTAGACACTTCCCTAAAGCCGGACGCTGTCTGTGGAGGAAGAGTCACGGTTAGAGTCCCTCCATCGTACAGACGCTGAGGATCAGATTTTATCTACACACAGAAGGACATGTTGGATCTCTGAGGAAGTCATGCTCCATCCAAAGAGGATCAGAAATAATCCTGGGAACAATTTAAATGGAGGTTAACTCATTAAGACTCGTTTAGAAAACAAAATGCAGGATTCTGGTTTATTGACGTGTTTCTAGATTTTGATAAACTTCACTCTGAATTTAATCAACTTTATTTTGTTTCGTTTCATCTTCTGACCCGCTCATCCCTCACAGCAAGAAGGACAGGGCTTGAGTCATTTCTGTGTGTAGTTTGCATGTTCTCCCCCCGTGAATGTGTGGGTTTTTGTTTTATTTTTTTACATTCTTTATTCATCCCTCACCAGGGAAATTTGTGTGCTGCATTCCACCGCAGCAGGCTGCCACCTATGACGGTGCCAATGGTGGGAGAAACGGGGGGTTAGGTGTCTTCTCCAAGGACCCTAGATGTGAACTCAGTGGGATTCGAACCCGCGAACGTCCAGTTAACTTTCAGTCCAAGGGCGAACGCTCTACCACTAAACCACCGTCTCACTTTTCTCTGGTTTCCTCTAAAAACATACATGTTAGGTTGATTGGCTGCTATGAATGAGTTCGTGTGTGGATGGTTGTCTGTGTGTGTGGCCCCGCAACTGACTGGTGATCTGTTCGGGGTGTACCCTGCCTCTCTCCTAAAATCAGCATAGACTCCGACACACCCTCCGTGACCCCGTTAACAACGAACGGTTCAGAAGACAAGATTAAACTTTTAGATTTTTTTAACTTCATTTTAGATTCGACTCTTTTTTTCTTGGATTTAAAGCCTTTTTTTTTCACTCGACTTGTTTCTAAAACACTTCGTCATAAATTTATTGTTAACGACGAAGACGTGGATTCAGAGAGAAAACACGGGAGGATCATTACTTAGAAACATGGAGACGTATGCAGCGTTGCTTTAACGGGGGACTACTAGAAGCCCCACGAGGGGCATTGTAGGGGTGTTTCAAGACCCCAAGCCTCATGCTGTTGTCATTAAAACAAGGCACTTAAACTTACTGAAGCTGCCCTTCTCACAATGAATGACTCTGCTCCTCGGTTTGCAGGCTCGGTAGAGAGCAGATAACCACAGGTAGGACCTCTCTGGGGTGAACAGGAGGTTGAGAAACTCTTGGGGCTTCTAGTGTTGACAAAAGTAGTCACATGTTAAAGCAACGCCGCATACGCTCGGCCATCGTTGATGTTTCTCCAGGGCCCTCTCCCACCGCTGCCAAAGTTTTGAGCTGCACTAAACATTGCGAGCAGTGAGCGGTCTATTTTCCACTCCAGCAAAGTTTACCACCGCTCCACCAACGCCCAGTCACTACGAGACACAAGTTAGTGGACGCTTGGGTCCGCTAGGCAAACGCTGGACCACCGCTGGTTCACCAGCGTCTCACTAGCAGTGACTAAACTTCGATGGAGCGGTTGTAAGCGTATAACGAGCGGACACAAAGTCGGGTGTTGAAGTAACGAATCATGACTATGATTAACTTTGGTTTGGTGTTGTTGACGCTCGATACCACTAAGCCAACGCCTGGGTTTTCTCTCCTAACGCGGTGATGAGCGTCCTGTTGGCTTCATCGGACCGTGATCTCCAGCTCTCACTGGATCGCTTTGCTGCCGAGGGTGAAGCGGCCGGGATGGGAATTAGCGCCTCCAAATCCGAGACTAAGGTCCTCGCCCGGAAAAGGGTGGAATTGCCCCCTGCGGGTCAGGGACAGGGTCCTGCCCCAAGTGGAGGAGTTTAAGTATCTGGGAGTCTTGTTCACGAGTGGGGGAAGGATGGAGCGGGAGATCGACAGGTGGATCGGTGCGGCATCAGCAATAACTAGGACGCTGAATCGGTCTGTTGTGGTAAAGAGAGAGCTGAGCCGAAAAGTAAAGCTCTCGATTTACAAGTCAATCTACGTTCCTACCCTCACCATGGTAACCAGGATCTACATTCCTACCCTCACCATGGTAACCAGGATCTACGTTCCTACCCTCACCATGGTAACCAGGATCTACGTTCCTACCCTCACCATGGTAACCAGGATCTACGTTCCTACCCTCACCATGGTAACCAGGATCTACGTTCCTACCCTCACCATGATAACCAGGATCTACGTTCCTACCCTCACCATGGTAACCAGGATCTACGTTCCTACCCTCACCATGGTAACCAGGATCTACGTTCCTACCCTCACCATGGTAACCAGGATCTACGTTCCTACCCTCACCATGGTAACCAGGATCTACGTTCCTACCCTCACCATGATAACCAGGATCTACGTTCCTACCCTCACCATGGTAACCAGGATCTACGTTCCTACCCTCACCATGGTAACCAGGATCTACGTTCCTACCCTCACCATGGTAACCAGGATCTACGTTCCAACCCTCACCATGGTAACCAGGATCTACATTCCTACCCTCACCATGGTAACCAGGATCTACATTCCTACCTTCACCATGGTAACCAGGATCTACATTCCTACCCTCACCATGGTAACCAGGATCTACATTCCTACCGTCACCATGGTAACCAGGATCTACGTTCCTACCTTCACCATGGTAACCAGGATCTATGTTCCTACCCTCACCATGGTAACCAGGATCTACGTTCCTATCCTCACCCATGGTAACCAGGATCTATGTTCCTACCCTCACCATGGTAACCAGGATCTACGTTCCTATCCTCACCCATGGTCACCAGGTGTGGGCGGTGACCGAAAGAATGAGATTGTGGGTACAAGCGGCCGAAATGACCTTCCTCCGCAGGGTGGCTGGGCTCTCACTCAGAGATCGGGTAAGAAGCTCTGCCATCCGGGGGAGCTCGGTTTCAAGCCGCTCCTCCTCCAGGTCGAGAGGAGCCAGATGGGGTGGTTCGGGCATCCGGTCAGAACGCCCTCCGTGCGCCTCACAGGCGAGGTGTTTCGGGGACGTCCCACCGGGAGGAGACCAAGGGGAAGACCCCGGACCTGCTGGAGAGACTATGTCTCACAGCTGGCCGGGGAACGACTTGGGATCCTTCTGGA